>JAMZAV010003289.1:0-71604 GCA_024449915.1 Sweltsa coloradensis
TTTTTTAAGATCATTTTGCCCCCCTTCTTGAGGGGCTCCTCGGCCATTTTTTGAGATCATTCTTCTGATGTTTTAGCAAATTCACGGCCCTATCACTTACCCGTAACTGGTAGGCTAATCCTCCCAGCAGAGTGGGTAAATTGTGAAAAAAAGACAAAGGGTGCAAAATCTGGTTATATATACATATATGGTGATACTATATTTTTTTTATTAAAATTTGGACTTTTATCTACAATATGTAATGATTTTGTAATCTTAGGATCAAATTTAGTTTGATTTTTGAATTTTTTTATATTTGAAAAATGCCATTTTTTCACCCCCTTCCACCCCCTTAACCGGATGGATTTTTCATGGCTCCTCGAGGCAATTTTCTTATAATGTTGTTCTGAGTATACAGTCCAAAATTCAGCCCTCTACCACAAAACCCCTAATTGTTAGGCTAATCCGCCTAGCTATCTCTTGTAAATTCTGTTATTGGATAGAACAACAGAGGGCACACTGCTCGGAGTAGTATTGCTGAACAGAATCGGAAATATAGATTCCTTGCCAGTCTAAGGAACGGAGGGTTTGTGAAGTTGCCTACAGATGCCCTATGTAGAATCGTGGTTATCTACCTACGTAGGCGCATTCTGTGTGACATGGCCTATTTTGCAGCATTGTTTTGTCAAACAAGGAATAGATTTTGTATGTCACGAAAGAACGGGCTGAGCGACTCTACTCACTCACCTGCGCCCAGGACACGATGGAGCTGACGTGGTTGTCTGGGTTGTTCATGGCGGTGCAATCTCTCTGCTTCACGGCCCCGGTGACGCCCAGGGTGGCCTCGTACGGGCTGAGCGACTCTACTCACTCACCTGCGCCCAGGATACGATGGAGCTGACGTGGTTGTCTGGGTTGTTCATGGCGGTGCAATCTCTCTGCTTCACGGCCCCGGTGACTCCCAAGGTGGCCTCGTTGTTCTTCACCCCAGACAAGTAGGCGTTGGCGCTGCACGCGGAGTCGGCTACCTGGCTGTCCACGCAGTACGTCTGGAACGCAAGCGACACATAGGTTCTCAGCTGCTGCCGTATGGAAGAAGTGCATTGTGGAAGAAAGACGCATTTCTCTTGATCTGGGCGTCCTCACACTCCCGCCGAATTATTTCATTTGAGTTTTTTGATTTATAGACGCTCCAACCGTTAGATCGTGGTGCGTCACTCTACCCTAGGGGGTGCTGGCAGAACAGACCAGGAATACCCGACTATTTTCAAAAACACTTAGAAACATTGGGATCTTTTGAAAGCAATCAAGGTTATTGTCTTTTAGCTGAAAGGCGCGTCAACCATGTAAGGCCTATAATGCACCACTCAAACCCAGAGCATTTGGAGAGGCTAGACCCGACGTCCGGGGCTGGGCAGATCCAGCCAAGGCAGTAGGAGGGAAAGTTGGGAAGTATCTCACCTCGTCTGCCAGAGCTCGCTTCTAGTTTTGGGTAATAAAATACTCGCCTACATAGATCACTTCTTTACAGCTTCTTTCCTATCCTTCTACGATCATTTTTTGGATGAGCGAAGCGAAGACTTCAATTTCACCGACCCCCAAAAAAATTTAGCTCGGGTGTTTTTTTTTTTTTTTTTTTTTTTTTCGTTTTTCTGTCTGTTTGTTCGCTTTCTACCGGGCAAACGGCATATGCGATCTTGATGAAAATTTGACACGACCTTCGTTTTCTCTGAACTTAGACTTGCCACGTTTTTGGGTACAATCGAAGAAATATTTCTCATGAATATCGTATTTTTAACGATTTTTTTTCGATTTTTAGTGCGATATTTTCGTGCCATTTGGCCCAATTCTGACCAAACGGGTGGGCTACAACGTTCATATTTCACATGGACATTGAAGTAATGGTGATGTATTGCTTTCTGAAAGAAAAAGTTGAAAAGTTAGCCAGAATCGAGAGAAATAAAGCTTTTAATATACGTTTTTTTGACTTTTTGTGCGATATTTTCGTGCCATTTGGGCCAATTCTGACCAAACGGGTGGGGCTACAACGTTCATATTATACATGGACATTAAGGTTATGGTGTTGTAGTACATTTTGAACGAAAATGTTGAAAAAGTTATCCAGAATCCATAGAATATAGCTTTTAATGTAAGATTTTTACGTTAAATAATAACAAATTAACAAGAAACAATAGAAACTTTGACAACAATCACCTACAATGCGTCGGCAGAAAAACAAAGCACTTGCAAAAGTAAAGATATCCCACGCAAACTAAAAACTTTAAAAAAGCTCATCCATCAACGCGGCGGGACTTTAGCGTTTGTCTAGTTTTAAACATTGAGACTTCTGAGACTGCAGTCAGTCCATGCCAGGTTATGAACGGATCCGGATGTAGATTTGGGTCGCAGTTGGCTACAATTGCGTAGACAGAGAAATTTCTTAACTACCGACTTCAAAAGCCAGTTATTTTTATGGTACCGGTACGGAGCTTGCGCACATTCGTTCAGATTACTCTTGTTGTATCCAAAACTATAACCAATTTAACACCAGTCCTAGTGTAATAGCCCTTTTAGAGTAATGCCCGGGGGCCAATTACCTCTATACATGACAAGGGTATTCCAATATTTTCTCTATTTAGGTTCCGTACCTTGGAGAGTCCCGTGTAAGGAAACTTCTCGAAGCTGAGCTCCGCCTCCTCCCCGTCCAGCCCGGTCTTCTGTCCCGAGAACATCCTGGCCGCAGCTAGGGTGGGAATGGACATCCCGTCACCCAGGAACAAGATCACGTTCTTCGCTTGCGACCTAATTAGTTCAGCGGCAACGTTCTTCTTCAAGGTCGCCTGGGCTCCGTCATGCCAGAAGTCGGCAGCTGGCAACAAAGCGGCTTACATTGTAATTTTTGTTCGGTTCCGATAGGTCCTACATAAAGTTGATTTTATTTCTACTGGAATTTTGTTTTTTGCTTTATGGGCACGTCAAATTGTTAGCTCCAATTTCTATTCAGGCCAATTTCTATTCCTGGTTCAGAGTGGGAGTTATTGCCAGCGTTATAAGGGCTCTTCATCCGTTAAGTTATAATATACCATTCTATAGCTTTGGGATGATGGGTGGGCCACCCGTGCTGGACAGTTTTTTTTCCAGGGGGTTTTCTCATTTTGTCTTCGGGAATGAACCGACGACGCTGTGGTATGTTGTTCACATTCTACTAAAATCAACACTACATTATTTGCCGTTTTAAGTCACTTTAGATATCTACGTTGTGAGATACTTACCACAGTGTCGGCTGTCATCCTGGAACGATCAAGCCGTTTGATGGCAAGGATGTGAACCTTTTACGAACTTTGGAAGTTAAACATTATGGCTTTACCCATTACATTAATTGTTGCTTAATTTTTACAAAATTTAAAATGCAAAATCGGTAATTGCTTTACAGGTTTACGGAGAAAACGTTGCTTATGCAGAACGTGTTAGCGAGAATTTCTTACTGTTCTCCTGTTCAGAGTAGCGGCCGACCCGAGCTTCCCTCTCGTAGCCGGGATGCATGATCCTGTCGCCTGGAATGAGAGAGAGAACATTTGGTTTATCAACACCTGAACTAGATGAAGACATGGTTTACCTGTACCCAACCGACAATAGGCCATGAGCAACGAAGCATTTTTTCTGAAAAAATTCCGGGCAAGCTGAATTTTTGCACAGACGTTCCAGAAAAGTGTCCTTAACAAAGGCAAAAAGTCTTAAATAATCGGGCTGGAGCGTTGGCCGCCATCTTTGGAAAATGTTTGCATAAAAATGGTTGTTTAAGTATATCTTCAAATGGTGACGATAGACAAAAGTTTCAACGGCAAAATATTTCCTTTATAGTTTCATACAAAATGTCATCTACCATATTTTCGGTAGAGACAACGGTCACGTCCACCACCATGGTTTATAATATGTTGCTTATTGGAGTACCAGCTGATTTCCTATTTTTGCGCCCAGTATCAAACAATGACCGATAAATCTGGTATTTGAGGTACCTATAAAAATCTTAAATAAGCCAAAATTCGGAAAAAATCTAGTTAAAGAAATGCACTTACAATATACATTTGAACATAAAACGTTTGCTTCTATTCAAAATCCAAAATTTTCCCAAATTCCTTAAAAATTTACATTATTTAAAAATATTATTTGGTCCTATAATCTTTCACGAAATAATTTTAAATTTTCTGCAATTAAATTATGGACTGAATGAGCTAGGATTGTTGCTATTCGAACACAGCGAAATGACCAGAAAATATATTCTTAGTCACATTTATTTCGGGCTATGAAAGCTCAGATAATAACGAATAATGATTATAACTCGGCTCATCTAATCCAAGGACGGGTAGGGCGTCTCTCAATCTTGATTAATGATCGTCGCTAAGGTTCGGGAGTTAGGATTAAAAGATTAGGGTATAGTGCGAGACATAGATAACATTACATCAAGAGCCAAGTCCAGCACAACTCAAAACAATACAATACATATAGCAAGAATTAATCGGGTATTTCGTGACATGGGCAAGGTCACAAATTGTTTTTTAAAATTTGGTTTACGTGTGAGTCAACCGTTAGATCATAACGCACCACTCTTGCCTTGGGGACGTAGGGAGGAGAGACTAATGCTTGTCAGAACCAGCCGATGATATTTAACATCTGTAGTAGGCTAGATCCCCAATCTCAAATACATCCGTACAGGCGCTAACGTAGCAAATTGAAGCGTTAAGCTGACCTTTTCAAGATGGCGATTTGGCGTTTCAATTTATGCTTTACATTATGTTTTAATTCGGATTAGTATTTTTTCTGGATTGTTTGGTATGTTTTTAGCTTGTGCAGCATGCGAATGCACAAACAGAAACAATAAGAAGTTATTGCATAAGGGAATTTAGTAATCATTTGGTGTGTCAACCTGACAGCCATCTTGAAAAATATTTGGGCTACAAATCGCTCCCATCTACTTACATGCAAACTGACCTTTTCAAGATGGCTTCAAATTGTCACGGAAGTGGACCAAGACCGGGGATCTAGCCTACTATAGATGTTAAATCATTGGAACCAGCCACAGGCGGGAAGGGGAGGATCGGGGATGTCGACGGCAAGAGCTCGCCTCTACTTTCGGAAAGAAATCTTTCCCGGACATATTGGCTTATGTTTACGAGGACTTTGCCGCTATTCTCGCATTTCACGATCATCAAGGAAACTAGGACATAAGTAAATACTGCGAATAAGACAGAACGTTTGTCGCACTTGCCATATTAAGATATAGAGGTTCTTCATATGGCTGTGTCTGCATGGAATCATACGAGGTGTAACGATAGAGGCAGTGGCGTATCCAAGGGGGGGGGGGGCAGGGACCACCCCCTCCCCCTTTGACAAAAAAAGTGTGAAAGTCCACTTTAACGTTTCAATGGAGAATATAGAATAACATTTTTATCGCAATACTAAAGGCTAATTACTAGAGGTACGTGTATATAGCATTTTCAAGTGTCATTTTATAGCGTTTTGTAGCATCTATTTTTTGGCCACTTTCAAAACCTTGTGTATGAAGTTTTTTCATATTTTTATTTTGAAATTATATCATCAAGGTTGAATTAATTTCAACTGAACAAAAATGTATATACAAACAAATTTACTGTAACAATGTAAAATAAAATAAAATAGGACTGGAAAACCATAGTTTTAAGTGAAAAAATAGCGCTTTGTAGCATCTATTCACAAAACGCTATTTTCACGTACCTCTACAAATTACCATCTGACCAAAAGAGGATTTTAGTAGATATACAAAGTTGGTGATTGTGATGCTTTAAAACGCACAGATTTTCACCAAAATGACCTTAAAAGAGAAAACTTTTGGATTTTAGTAGAAAAAAGTTGGTTATTATGATGCTTTAAAACGCACAGATTCTCACCAAAATGACCTTGAAGGAGAATTTTTCCGGAGGGAAAGCCCCCTGAACCCCCCCCCCCCCCACTTGGCCTTCGGTACATCTATAATTAATTGGTGAATCTCCCCTTCATGAATTCCTGGATACGCCACTGGATAGAATTACATTCACATTTTGTGTTGTATCTAGTAACGTAGATTCTCTGTTTTGTAGGCCTACATCCCACCTAGTCCCAGTAGACGTAGTACCTCGTTGTGTACTTAAATACGTATAAATACTAAATACCCCAAAATATTAACTAAATAAATACAAACATTAACTGCTTACTTATTTTCTCTGCTACCCTCTGGCCTCTAGGCACATCTTTGCAGCACCCCCCGACCACAGCACACACTAACAGAAATAACACACTCCCTCTGGCAACCATGGCAGGACTACTGTGTTCTCAACTCTATCATGGGGACACAGTTTAATCCAGTTTTAATACCTTGCGATAGCTTTAGTCTGATAACGCACAATACGTGATCACTTTTAATCATAGGCCTATCAGTATTAAGTATCGTATCATCAGCATCATCATCAGCATCGTATCGTATTAACAGTAATCAGAATGCCCAATCAGTTTTAACTTATTATTTGCAGTAATAGTTTAGTTTTTAAGTTTAGTTTTTAAGTCTATAGTTTTTAGGTCTCTAGCTTTAGGAACCTTTGTAACCTATGAGTTACAGGGTAGGCTTGAAAATGTGAATTAATATTAAGGATTAGGGTAACCATTCACATTTGCTTCCTTGCACATACTTTTTTCTTCTCTATTTAAACTAAAGTAAATTACTCTAGCCATCATCTTGTTGATTATGAACAATGTATTTAATATGTCCTGTAATTGCCCACACACGAGCATTATGCTTATGTGGGCTTCTCAAATGATAATGCATTTATAGAATTTTATTTCATTACTATTGTCATTTCACTCATAGATTATTTTGTTTCATCATTCATTATTGTTATTATTTTGACCTCAACTATGAGCTTTTATTGTACTGATTAACTTGTGTTATAAATAAGCCATGTAACCAATGTAATAAGCATTTTCTTGTGAATAAACATTTTTCTGATTGATTGATTGATTGATTATAATATTACATTTAAGCCGAACCAATGAAGCCTCACATCATTAATAATATTCAAGTCTATGGTTCTCTAATATGTAACCAAGTAAACATAGTGAATGGAATTGAAACCTGGCTAGGACCGTGAGATACATATTTCCCACCACTTTTCAAAAGATACACAGTTATATCTGTCAGTTTTTCCTACTTTTAACCCGGCTAAAAAGCTGCTTTATTTTGTTTGGAATTGGTAGAATTTTTCCCCACTAAATTCTAATGATGAGAACGATTTTTGTAATGATTTATAAATCAAATTGTGTATGGAAACACAAAAAAAAAATTCCGGGATGTCCCAGATAATATTTTGTTTGCCTGTAGAAGATTTAATTTAAACATGTAAAGAAAGGGGAAAAACATGAAAAATTGCCAAAAAATCTTATTTTTGAACGTAAACTCAAATTTTGATTTTTTTGCCAACTTTGATGTCAATTTGGAATCCAAAATCTGCATATTTTCCCTAAAAGATCGAGGAAAAAAGTATTAAAAACATTAAATTCATTAATAAAATCACAAATTTCAAATTGTTAAGCTAGAAAGCAAAATTTTTTGCCCCGTCACCTACAATGCGTAGGCAGCAAAACAAAGCATTTACAAAAGTAAAGATATCCCACGCAAACTAAAAACTTTAAGAAGCTCATCCATCAACGCGGCGGGACTTTAGCGTTTTCCTAGTATAAACCACATTTTTTCAACCCCCATCCCTAATAGTTTATATTATTTTTACCTTGATTTCCAGCATTCACCATGAAGGCACCTAATGAGTTATCATCATGAAATTTGACATGATGGTACATAATAATATGAAAAATAATCCGCCGAGAAGCAAGCGATATTCCACCCCCAACACCCCCTGAAATTGGAATAATTCATAGCTCTAATCTAAAATTGATGTTTTATTCAAATTAGTTATTAAAATTATTTTTTAATGTGTTTTAACCCAATCGGCCTATTCTTATTTCCTAAACCACATTTTTTCAACCCCCATCCCTTAAAGTTTATATTATTTTTACCTTGATTTCCAGCATTCACCACGAAGGCACCTAATGAGTTATCAGCATGAAATTTGGCATGATGGTACATACTTATATGAAAAATAATTCGCCGAGAGGCAAGCGATATTCCACCCCCAATACCCCCTAAATCATCCCCTAAAATTGGAATAATTCAAAGCTCTAACCGAAAATTGAATTTTTATTCTAATTAGTAAATTATGTTTGTGTTTTAATCCAATCGGCCTATTCTCATTTCCTAAACCACATTTTTTCAACCCCCATCCCTAATAGTTTATATTATTTTTACCTCGATTTCCAGCATTCACCATGAAGGCACCGAATGAGTAATCAGCATGAAATTTGGCATGATGGTACATAATGATAATATGTAACATAATAATCCGCCAGGAGGCAAGAGATATTTCACCCCCACTGTTCCCTACCACCCTTAACTTTGGGAAAAACGTTAGGTCGTATTTCATACAATTTTAATATTTTAATTGCTGATTAAAATTATGTGTCAATGTGTTATAGTCCGGTCAACAAATCATCCACACAAAAACCCAAGACGACATTAACCATAAGAAATTTAATAAAAACATTGTCTATAGCCAACTACAGATTGTAAATAAAAACAAAAGATGGTAGCTTTTGTTTCTAGGCAATCTGTTTTAAAGGCACTGTATCCACCTTTACACGTATTTCACGTATTTCACGCCTTGATATGAAACAAACAACAAAAAGTTGTGTTATCCCCCCCCCCCCCCCAAATAGAAAAATTTGTAAAAAAAAAAAAACGGCAGCCAAGCTCTCATTCCAAAGTCTTTGGCTGTGAATGCTGTGAGATATAGAAGTTGAGCCAAGCATTTCATTCTTTCTCCCTAGTTTCGCATTGAAAAGAAGTAAGATCATTTCGCCTGTTGACGAGCGCCAAGCCAACCATTTTCGTGGTAAAAAAGGTAAACATTTTTAACTCAAAATCATAAAAAAAATTACTTGGCCATTGAATTTGGTACGAGGACTCTAAAAAGTCAATATCCAAGTAATTTTTTGTGATTTTCAGTTTAAAATTTTTCCTTTTTTTACCACGAAAATGGTTGGCTTGGCGATCGTCAACAGGCAAAATGATCTTTCTTCTTTTCAAAGCGAAACTAGGGAGAAAGAATGAAATGCTTGGCTCAACTTTTATATCTCACAGTATTCACAGCCGAAGACTTTGGAAGGAGATCTTGGCTGCCGTGTTTTACAAATTTTTGTATTTTGGGGAGTTAAAATGTGCATTAGAAAATACAATTAAAAAAACTTGAATAAATCGTGGTTAAACATAAGCAATAAATTAGCCTTGTGTGTGTGTGTGTGTGCGAGCTTTGCCGTTACGTGCATTCGCAATAAAAGTCCAGGATTAATCTCTAAATTTCCATTGTTGTCTCCATCTTGACATTCAACTTGTATAATGGCGTAGGTGCGCTATAATTCATCTTGTAAAACTAGAATTGTTCAAAGCTGTTTTCGTCAACATACCAATTTATGGCCTGATATTAAGAGGATGTAAAACTTGCTTTTTAAGTAAATACTTTCTTGCTCGCTCGACTGACATACAGTTGTACGATATTTTGCACAACTGTTACGTTTGCAGAAATGAAAGGTTCTATTTTCAAACTTTTCGAAAATAATTTTACGAGTACTTTTAATTTTGGTAATTTTGGTATTTGTAAAGACAAATGGGCAAGTGTGGCTCGTTGGTCTTGTTGTTAGCGTATCTGCTTCAAATGCAGAAGGTCCAGGGTTCGATTCCCGCAATAGTCAGAAGTTTTTTAACTTCTGATTTGGACTTAAGTCCATCAGTTCTTGTCTGAGGAGTTTGTAAACGGTGACTTTGGAGCCGTCCTAGCAACGAAGCACATAATAAATTCAGAGTTGTGCTGAATCGGCCTTGTTGATTTCTGGCGTTGATTCGCGAGTGTTCGCACTGTCCATACCACTGATTGCTATGTTTCCTATTAAAAATAACGATCTTTGGTTGGTTATCGCTCACTCGCCGATTGCGTCGGGGCCTACAGGGTTGGCTTAGTCGCTTTGATTTAAAGTCCCCCACTGAAAATCAGTTATATAACTGAGTGGGTAGACTCTAAATACAATTTATTTATTTATTTATTTATTTATAAACCGGAAAAGATGTCTAACTGCACACAGGCGCGTCGGAACGTTTTGAAAGTTGGGGGGGGGCAGTGGCGTAGCAACATTTCCTGCCCCCCCCCCCCCCCGCGACTTGCGCGGAATAGCTGGGGTCTGGGGCGAAGCCCCAGCCGCCGGAGGCATTCACACCGTAGGTGAATTTTTTTTGGGCCCTTCATTATGTTTGATGGCCTAAAATGCGATTTCGATGACATCCCTAATACATTTATTTACTAAAACCATTATGTTATATTAATAATATCAACACCAATAATGATAAATGAAAACACCCCAGAAAATACACATTTTTAAACTTGCATACATTTACGTACACACACCAATCAACAAATCTAACGACAAACAGTGGATGGATTACTTGCATTACTTTTAAATAATAATATAAAAAATTATCACTTACCTACTTATGATAATACTGATGATGTTGATTAAAATGGGTGTGAACTGTGAAGTCATTGTCATAGGATCACTTGAAGTGTGAATGAAATGTCAATGAACTAATAATTGCATGCCAACATCGAAACATCCCTCTGTCAGACAACAGAAGGGTTGTCATGATTTATTAGTGTAATGGACCGCGTTATATACTATGTGAAATGAGATTTCTCTGAAAAGGCATTTTGTAAATATCCCCGTTCAAAAGAATCTGGAATTGGAATCTTACTAATACGACCCAGTTCTTTATAAAATTAAAAAAAAAGATTGACTGAACTGACAGTAGTCATGTCACAGATGATTGGCCATGTTCAACTCGGGTGATTTGACAAAATTGTGCAAATTGTTTAGAGGTGTGCATTTTTGAAGTTAATATGTGTAAAATTGGTTATCACGGTTCATTCTTCTCTTTTGTCAACTTGAACTAATGCGTATTTTTTTTTTACAAAAGATGTAATTTTGGGGGTAAGTTCGCGAGAGATTTTTTACTTCAAAATTCATTTCGAAAGATGAAGGGGCCCTCTGTAGCCTGACAGGGGCCCCGAGGGCCCCAGTCAGGCCAGAGCCCCCCCGCAGTCGCGGGGGCTGCGGGGGCGGTAGCTACGCCACTGGGGGGGGGCAAACCCATTAGCAGATTTTGTAGGATACCGTTGGGGTCTGGGGAAAAGCCCCAGCCGCCGGAGGCCCTTTTTGCCAAAGGCGAAAACATTTTTCACTATACTACAGTTATTTCGTCATGTTTTAACTGCATTCGGACTCAAACAATGTTTTACATCAACTATCTGCGATCTAAAAACTCACAAAATTAACGTGCAATGGACCACTTTAATAAATAAAATTACAACATTATTTTTTATGTAATGACGAAGCATACAGACAAACATATTTTTGTTTTACCTTCTTCAAATACTGAAGGCTCTAGCTATTGTGCATTACAATCTTGCCTTGACCTAAAAAATGTTCAAAAAATGCAAATAGTGTTAATGTAACTTAATCATTTACTTTCTTAAATTGCCATAAACTAGAGAAGTGTAATATTTTATTTTGATATCAAAGTGACGTTGTTTGTTTCATTTTACCCTTGATGTAGCGCCAATGCAAGGTCTTTACGCGAACATTCACCAGTACTTCTTATATAAAACAATGTATGGCGACGATGTGATTATGTGCAGCGTTAGAAGGGAACGGAAACGTTTAAAACTTTAATAGGTAAGAAACGAAACTCTGTTTTTCATAATCCGTTAACATAGTGGTGGTCTATGTTGCTTTTGTATCTGTTTTTATTTTATTTTTATATCCCCTTCTTTGATGAGTAGTTAGTTAGTAGTGTAGTTATCATGTATGCTATCTACAACAACATGTGTAAAAAAAATAATGTACATACAATATACTAGTACTAATTGGCCTAGGCCTGTTATATAGGGGAGGTAACTTTTTATACATATATGGCCATAAAAAAATATTTTATATTATTTGAGATAATTGATGTATTATCCTACTAGGCTCTTTAGTCTAGATCTGTACATATTGTAAATGTTTTTAATATTATTTGTATATATTGGTATTTATGTATTAGCCTAGACATATCATGACATGTAATACACTCAGAACATGGTCTACATGGGAAGAGTATACATTACGCAAATAAATCTATCTATCTATCTAAATTTCCACCAAATACAAAAATTCGTAAAAAAAAAAACGGAAGCCAAACTCTACTTCAACAGTCTTCGGCTGTGAATGTTGTGAGATATAGAATTTGAGATAATCTTTTCATTCTTCCTCCCTAGATTCGCATTAAAAAGAACTAAGATCATTTTGCCTGTTGACGAGCGCCAAGCCAACCATTTTCGTGGTTAAAAAAGTAAAAATTTTTAACTTAAAATCATAACAAAAGTTACTTGGCCATTGAATTTGGTTCATTACGAGAACTTTAAACATGCTTTATCCGATTGTTATGATTTTTTCACAGAACCTTAATTTTATGAATTTATATATTCTTGTAAAATTTGAGCACAATCGAATAATTATTTCTTATGAAAATCGAAATTTTACGATTTTTTTCTTTTTTAAAATTACGATTAATTAAAAAAATTAAAAATTAAAGTTTATTTTTTATTTATTTTAAATAATTAAAAAAAAAATCTTCAACTTAGTAATGATTTTTTCACAGAACAGAAAATCCACATAACACATGGCAGCTCAATGCACCAATTACGCTCATCCAACAACGCGGCGGGACTTAAGCGTTTTCCTAGTGTAGAATACGACCTAGAACCAATTCCAATTTTAAGGGATGGTAGAGGTCACTTGGGGTGAAATATCGATGCCTCCCAACGAAATAGTAATTCTTATTTTTCATTGGATGAGCGTAGCGAAGATTCCATTCTACTACACTGGAGAAAAAAATCCGGAATGTTTTTTTTTTTTGTATTTTTGTCTGTTTGTCCACACGATTCCGGCTAAACCGATACTCCGATTACGATGAAATTTTATGGTGGCATTCGAAATCTCTGAACTTAGAACTGCCACGTTTTTGAGCGTAATCGGAAAAAATTTTCTTATGAAAATCGCAATTTTACGATTTTTTTCGATTTTTAACAAATTTCCTCGACTTATAACACCTACATGCTTTATTCGATTTTAATGATTTTTGCACAGAACCTTTATTTTATGAATTAAGATATTCTTGTGAAATTTGAGCGCAATTGAAAAAATATTTATCATAAAAATCGAAATTTTACGTTTTTTTTCTTTTTTTAAACAATTCTTTGACTTATAACACCTACATGCTTTATCCGATTGAAATGATTTTTTCGCAGAACCTTAATTTTATGAATTAATATATTACTGTTAAATTTGAGCGCAATCGAGAAATTATTTCTAATAAAAATTTCAATTTTACGATTTTTTTTAAACAATTACGATTAATTAAAAAAAAATTAAATGAATAAAGTTTATTTTTTATTTTATTTAATTTAATTTAAAAAATTTCAATTTAATAATGATTTTACCACAGAACAACAGAAAAGTCGCATAACACATGGCAGCTCAATGCACCAATTACGCTCATCCAACAACGCGGCGGGACTTAAGCGTTTTCCTAGTCTAACACCATGCCAAATTTTATGCTGGTAAGACTTGTTGATCAAATAAATCACTACTAGGGGTAGGGGTAGAAAAACGTGTAAAACTATAGATTAATTGGACCTAAACGCATGCTTAAGCATTATTTTATTGGATAATTTTAATAATTATAATGTATAGATTACGACCTAGAACCAATTCCAATTTTAAGGGATGGTAGAGAGCACTATAGGGGTGAAATATAGTTTGCCTTACCACTATGCTAAAATTCATGCTGGTAATTTACTATACTGTGTTTGTCACTAGAAGTAAATTATTAGGGTTGGAGGTGAAATTTTTTTTGTGTAAAAGATTTGTTGACTGGAATATAACACATTGACTCATAATTTTAATCAGCAATCAAAATATTAAAATTGTATTAAATACGACCTAACGTTTTTCCCAAAGTTAAGGGTGGTAGGGAACAGTGGGGGTGAAATATCTCTTGCCTCCTGGCGGATTATTATGTTTTATATTATTATGTACCATCATGCCAAATTTCATGCTGATTACTCATTCGGTGCCTTCATGGTGAATGCTGGAAATCGAGGCAAAAATAATATAAACTATTAGGGATGGGGGTTGAAAAAATGTGGTTTAGGAAATGAGGATAGGCCGATTGGATTAAAACACAAACATAATTTACTAATTAGAATAAAAATTCAATTTTCGGTTAGAGCTTTGAATTATTCCAATTTTAGGGGATGATTTAGGGGGTATTGGGGGTGGAATGACGCTTGCCTCTCGGCGAATTATTTTTCATATAAGTATGTACCATCATGCCAAATTTCATGCTGATAACTCATTAGGTGCCTTCATGGTGAATGCTGGAAATCAAGGTAAAAATAATATAAACTATAAGGGATGGGGGTTGAAAAAATGTGGTTTAGGAAATAAGAATAGGCCGATTGGGTTAAAACACATTAAAAAATAATTTTAAAAACTAATTTGAATAAAGCATCAATTTTAGATTAGAGCTATGAATTATTCCAATTTCAGGGGGTATTGGGGGTGGAATATAGCTTGCTTCTCGGCGGATTATTTTTCATATTATTATGTACCATCATGCCAAATTTCATGCTGATAACTCATTAGGTGCCTTCATGGTGAATGCTAAAAATCAATGTAAAAACAATATAAACTTTTAGGGATGGGGGTTGAAAAAATGTGGTTTAGGAAATGAGAATACGCTGATTGCGTTAAAAAACATTGATACATAATTTTAATAAATAGTTTGAATAAAATTTAATTTTGGGTTAGAGCAATGAATTATTCCAATTTTAGAGGATGATTTAGGGGGTGGAATTTCGCTTGTCTCTCGACGGATTATTAATTACAATATTTTTATCTACCCCAATGCCAAATTTAGCGCATGGAGCCTTTGTGTTAGATATTTTTTAATGGTTTTGAATTTAAATGGTTTAAATGGTTTAAATAAATGGTTTTGGTTTTAGTTTGGAAATCAAAAGTATATGAGTCTGGGGTACATCTAAGTGTGGTCCAAGTTTCATAGTTCCTCTGTAGGCTCTTACTCCTCTCCGTCAAATCCCCCAGCCGGAAGGTTTTCGACGATGTTGAGGCACTTTTTTTAAACTCAGAACGGGTTATCGGATCGGTCTGATTTTTTTTTTTGTTAGGTCATGGACCACATATCAGGTCATATACCGAGTTTCAAGACAGTAAATCTTTCGGGGCGGCGTGTGCCTGCATACTAGTCTAGGGGGTGAGGGGGGTATGTGTGAGGCAGGCTACATCGAGTTTTGATGACAAGGCCGCGATGCCACATTCATGCGATAAGCACACTGCCCCCTCACCCCCCTAGACTGACCGTGGCATTCAACAATGCGCCTGTACCTTCGTGCGCAGGCGCGAGTACTCTCATCTCTCTCTGCTGCGTGGAGACGCGTTCTTTATCTATTTTTTCGCCATGGCAAGATAAGATAGGTAGATGGATAGATAATCGTCTTTATTATCCAGGCGGGATTAAGGCCAGCTAAACCTTTTCTTCCATCCAACCTTTAATATAAATACATTTTAAGATTTCTAATTTGTTAATAACAATTTTGAATTTACAATAAAATATTTGATAAAATAACATTAATTTACATTTTTAAAGTGCATAAACTATACATATTACACAGTTATACTCTCATTAATTCCATAATTATTAAGTGAATTGTCTACAGAAGTTAAAATCAAGAAAAAGCATATTATTGCGAGTTGAAACATATTGTGCATGTTCTTATTTGTCAGTATTCCCATGGCATTTGTGAAATATAATTCATGAATTTTACTCATAAACATATTATAACTATTGATATGGGTGTCCCTGATGTTTGACGGTAGAGCGTTCCAAGTTCTTATTGCGCTGATAGTGAATGAATTATCGAGTAAAGTTGTCCTGTGAACTGGGAAAATGAGTTGAGTACCTGTCCATGATCTAGTGTTAAAGAGATGATTTGAATGGAGGTACGTGAAGTTGGTAGCAAGATAAGACGGTAAAGAAGTTGATAATACGCGATGAACGAGACAGACAGAGTTGAGGTTTCGTCGATCATTTAGACGAAGCTATTGAAGATCTTTGTAACTTTGAGTTACATGATCAGATTTTTTAATACCCATAATAAAACGTACGCATGAATTCTAAGATATATATGATTTAAGATAAGATAACCCTTACTAAAATTTTTGTAAACCGATCGATAACCAACTAATAACCAAATAGCAACCCAGAAGACATAACCTTTCAATAACCATTTGTAAACAAACTGATAACATTTGTTTCAAAAAGTTATCAAATGGTTATCATAGATAACCATTTGTAAACCTCTTCTTTTGTTGATTTGGAAGACATGTGATAACCAACTAATAACCAAACGATAACCATTTATAAACGAATTGTAAACCAAATAACAACCAATACATAACCATGGTTATCAGAGGTAAGGAACACCAGCGCGATCTAGTAGTCGCTCAAATAACCAAAATCAAATCAGATTACGGAATCAAATATTCTAAAAATAAATACTTTCAATGACGTTAGGACTTCAATTCACATATGTACATACCAAGGAACAAATACACACTGGATAGAAGAAGAATTAGACAATTAAATTTTATTGGTGATTGTCGGACTCGATCCCGGGATCCCTTCCTCCGTAGCTCGACGCTCTCTCCAACTGGCCACGGAACCTGTGCCAGTAACAGCGCGCAGGCTTGCTTATAAGGTAGGGCCGCGCGCTTGTATCTTGTATTGCAGAATGCAACGTCTTTACTACTCAATATTGTAATTTTATTTTTAATTTCGTTCCCAACATAATGATTTAACAATATCTGGAATCTTCGAAATGATAATTCTTCCGATTATCCCTCACATCATGTGTTCATATCTTTGCGCCTGACTGATCATTTTCTACATGTATATCATACAGTCATCAATATAATAAACGGTTTATGTATACAATAACTATGTATAATATACATAGTACACAGTTCGCTCCGAATTAAGAAAAAAAGGGCACTTCAGGGAAATTTTATGCTTTTGGATGTACCTATATTAATGATTTAGATTTAACTTATCATTTGATTTAAATCAAAAACAAATACATATAGTTGTAAATCAATTAAAACCATAGTTGCCATTTAAGTTGTTATTATTATTATAATTATTATTATTATTTATTGGATGAACGTAGCGAGCGAAGCGAAGATTTCAATTTCACTGACCCCCCAAAAAATATCTCGGGTGTTTTTTTGTTTGTTTTTTTTTCGTTTTTTTTCTGTCTGTTTGTTCGCACGATTCCGGGCAAACGGCATATGCGATCTAGATGAAAATTGAAGGGGACCTTCGAAATCTCTGAACTTAGACGTGCCACGTTTTTGGGTGCAATCGAAGAAATATTTCTCATGAATATCGTACTTTTACGATTTTTTTCGATTTTTAGTGCAATATTTTCGTAACATTTGGTCCGATTCTGACCAAACGGGTAGGGCTACAACGTTCATATTTCACATGGACATTATGGTTATGGTGATGTAGTACCTTTTGAAAGAAAAAAGTGAAAAAGTTAGCCAGAATCCATAGAAGAAAAAGTTGAAAAAGTTAGCCAGAATCAATAGAAATAAAGCTTTTAATATAAGTTTTTTAATTTTTAGTGCGATATTTTCATCGCATTTGGGCCGATTCTGACCAAACGGGTGAGGCTACAACGTTCAGATTTCACATGTACATTGAGGTTATGGTGATATAGTACCTTTTGAAAGAAAAAAGTGAAAAAGGTAGCCAGATTCCATAGAAATAAAGGTTTTAATATGAGTTTTTTGAGGTTTATAATAACAATTAACAAGTAACAATAGAAACTTTACAACAATCACCTACATTGCATTCAAAAAGCACTTGCAAAGGAAAAGTGGTCCTACGCAAACAAAAAACTTACTAAAAAGCTCATCCATCAACGCGGCGGGACTAAAGCGTTTTCCTAGTTTATTATCATCAAAATACAAAATTAGACATGTCCATTCTAAGTTCTACCTATAAATTGGTTGTAGAAAGCGAACCTGATGAGGCTCATTCACACTGTTGCGCGTTCTGCAATCAAAATAACACTAAAAGGCTAGATCTAAAACATAAAATTCTTATCAGAAACTGGGCTCATATGAACTTAAAGATTCGATCAAAGGATGAAGAAAACATGGTGATGTATGGCAGTTTTACAATTAGATAATAATGAATTTTCTAACAAGGCGTAGTACAGATAATTGGATGAGCGAAGCGAAGAGCTCAATTTCACTGACCCCCCAAACAATTTAGCTCGGGTGTTTTTTTTTGGTTTGTTTTTCTGTCTGTTTGTTCGCACGATTCCGGGCAAACGGCATATGCGATCTTGATGAAAATTGGAGGGGACCTTCGTTTTCTCTGAACTTAGACTAGCCACGTTTTTGGGTACAATTGAAGAAATATTTCTCATGAATATCGTACTTTAACGATTTTTTTCGATTTTTATTGCGATATTTTCGTGACATTTGGGCCGATTCTGACCAAACGGGTAGGGCTACAACGTTCACAATAAGGTTATGGTGATGTAGTACCTTTTGAAATAAAAAGTTGAAAAAGTTAGCCAGAATCCATAGAAATAAAGGTTTTAATATGAGTTTTTTTAGGTTTATAATAACAATTAACAACAGAAACTTGACAACAATCAACTACAATGCATTCAAAAAGCACTTGCAAAGGAAAAGTGGTCCTACGCAAACTAAAAACTTACAAAAAAGTTCATCCATCAACGCGGCGGGACTTAAGCGTTTTCCTAAAAATCTATAATCAAGTCCATTTGAAGCAGGGTGTTGCAGTGGCGTGGTTGTCATATGGCTATTTAAAGGTTTTTAATAACCAAATATAAACCATCATTTGGTTATTACTTGAGATTTACAGTTAATTGTCAATTGGTTATGAGAAGGTTCATAATAACCAAGGTTGTCAATTGGTTATGTATTGGTTATTATACGATTCTCAGAAAAAGTAGTAAACCAACTAATAACCATGGTATCTATCTTCTTCTCATCGGAACGCTTTGTCCGTGAGTGGCAATGTAAATGCCGGCCTCTGGTGGCCATAAATTACGGTTTGATGGGGGTGCCTGATGATGAGAACGCGGAGTCGTGGATTTTTCCAGACTGTATGATTGGGAAGGGGGGGGGGGTTAATTTGGGGAATAGCGGATCATCCGCCAGATAATTGTACAGTATGATGTGGGTGGGGGCAAAATAAGTTTACAGTAGGAACGGTTTTGTTATTCCCGTCTCTTCTTGGCGGGCGGTGGAAGACCTCCTTGGAACATCGGGGGCCGCTTTCGGTTGAGATGACGAGGTGGTATGGTGAGAGGTGTTCTGATTGCTGATATAGGTCTGATATATATGTCGTTTGGGCTCGGAAGGAACTGTGTCTGCGCCTGGATGGTCGGATTTCTTCTGTCTGGTAGGTCGTTGTAGAATGTTCGGGAGACATCACGGAGGTGCTCGGCTATTGATGCCATTTCTAGGTCTTCGTGGAGAAGGTGGATGGGAGTTTCGCGCGGGGCGAAGGACACCATTCGCAAGATTCTATTCTGTAGCCGTTGTAGTGAATCAAGATTGCTGAGTGTCACACCAGACCACACTGGGCATGCATAGGCGATGGCCGGTCGGAGAATCTGTTTGTAGATGGTCAGACGGTCAGATAAATCAATTTGCGGGGAAGTAAGTAGAGGACGTAGGGCTGCCGCTTTTCCAGTGACTTTGCGATGGATGTTTTGAATGTGGTTTAACCAGGTAAGGCGCGCATCCATCTCCGTACCAAGGTAGTTGGCAGATGCTGACCAAGGGATCTGTACTCCTGCTAGCTCCCCATGGTTGTCAGTTGGTTGTTACTTGAGGTTTACAGTTGGTTGTCAATTGGTTATTAGAAGGTTTATAACAACCACGGTTGTCAATTGGTTTGCAATAAGTTATCAAATGGTTATCAATTGGTTATTAATAGGTTTACATTTAGTTTAAATGCATTTTCAGGACTTTCAGCTGGTTACTAGTGGTTATCAAATAGTTATCAATTGGTTATCATGGTTTACAGGAAGTTATCAGTTGGTTATCGATTGGTTTACAAAAATTTTAGTAAGGGAAGATAAGAAGATAAGACAAGATAATTTATTCACCATGGATTGATTTATACATAATACAAATATAGGGTTCGTCAGGAAAGATAGAAAATAGTAATTCAATGTAAATACATAGTAGACACACACATACACACGATATATATACAATATAAACAATAGTTAGCTTAATACAAGTAGGCCTTAAAAATGAGTAAAAATATAGATAAGTTACAATGGTTCAGGCGCGTAGGAAGGGGGGGGAATGGGGGAGTTTCCCCCCCCCCACTTTTTACCGTGACCCCCCCACTTCAGAATCTTAGAAATTCAGTCTCGCCGTAAATACGCACGGAAACAAATTCTGAATAACGAATTTTCAATTTTTAATTTCCCTCTGTGATTCTTTTGTTTTTGTAAATGAGTAAAAAGTACATTATAATTGCCATAGGTAGCGTCGGGATGTTGTGACACGGTATTGCAGTCCGTATACTGGGGTACTGGGGTGTGTTTAACGAAGACTTGTTTGTGGCTGGTTAGTTTAAGTTATGACTTGACACTGACAGTGGAAGGAAGGAGAACCTCAGAATAATGAAGAAAATACCTTCAGCTCTTTTGAACTGGCTCAAAAGCCATGCATGGTCTATCTCTTAACTATTCCAACTTTATTTTTAGTTTTATAGTTTTTACTGTACAAAAATACATTAATTTGGTATTGCATTCAGCACACGATTTTTTTCTAGAACGCACCAAACACACTCTAAAAACCTAATTTTCAAAATTTTCGCCTGCGGCACTGTTGTTGGGGGGCTTCGCCCCCCAAACTCCCCGTGCTTGGCAGCAGATTTGTTGTTCCCCCCCCACTCGAAAAGGAGTTCCTACGCGCCTGCAATGGTTACAATAACAACAATAGTAATAAGATATGGTGGGTATGCCTCCAGTACAGTAATAAATTTGTGATGAGAATACCATAAGTGAGAAGAGGAAATCAAGTATAGTTGGTTACGAAAAATAAGATAAATAGAAGACAATGAAATGGCCTAGAGGACAGGTAAATAGAAAAAAGAGTTGATGGACTGAATGCAATTAACATGTAGTTTCCAAATACAGTACAACAGCATATCATTGAATTGGATGATGAGGAGGCACTGGCAATAGGCCTACTAGGCAATGGTTATTTGTTAGGTAACCTTTTATACTAATTTAACAAAAATTAAATATTTGGTAGGCCAGCACATGAATAAATGGCAATTGGAAATAATACTGTTTAGGCCTTTATCTATAGATAGAAATAAATAAGAGGAGAACACGCAAGCTTACTCATCGGTGAGGTAGTCGTTAATGGAGTAAAAGCTATTGGTCACAAGGAAAGATTTCAAGTTGTGTTTGAAGGAGGACAGCGAGGGGGAGGTTTTGATGTGATAAGGGAGTTTATTGTAGAGGGTGGATGCAAGATGTTCAGGGCCACGGGAAAAGAGAGTCAAGTTGTGTGAGGACCGATGGATATGGAGACTGGCTCTAGTGTAATGAGAATGCACAGAGGTGTTCCGAGAGAACAGATTGCTGTAGGTACGAACAAATAATGCAGCTGTTTGGATTAGGGTACATGCTAGGGTAAGAATTCCCAGTTTTTTGAAGAGTTCTCTCTACACGAATGCCTTCTATAGATACACCTGCTATGATTCGGATGGCTCTCTTTTGAAGAATGAAGATTCGGTTAGCTTGGGGAGAAGCTTCCCAGAAAAGCAGACCGTATGATAGGTGAGAGTGGACGTGGGCAAAGTATACTAGCAGAAGATGTACTATTGGTTTGAGTTTGCGAATTGCGTAGCAACCCGATAATATTTTGTTGGCAACATGGTTAACATGTATGGACCAGTCAAGATTATCGGTTAGCGCTAGGCCTAGGACTTTGGCGGTGTGGGTACGGGGGATGGTAGTCGAGTCGAGACGGACAAGGGGACTTAGTGGGGGGATCTTATGATGAGTGTGAAAGTAGAGATAAACAGTTTTCGAACGTGAGATGATGAGTTGATTACCAAGGCAGTATAGGATGACATTTGAGCAACTTGTTTGTTAATTAAGGGGGGAAACTCATGAAAAGGACGATGTTTAGGTAGGGTAAGGAGGTGGCTCGAGTCGTCAGCATATTGGATGAGAGTGCCTTCATCAAGGACAGCAGCCTGGTCATTAACATAGAGGATATATACTAATGGTCCCAGAATAGAACCCTGGGGTACTCCACATGCTGCAATTACACATACTTTTTAAACTCGTTCTCATTTAAATTTGGTATCAGTTGTCGAAAATCTGTCGACTGTTATTCGTAGTTAAAACATTAAGTGTTCTCGAAATGTGTTTGAAATGTCATATTTTGGTCTCAGTCGGGAGACGGGTTATTTCCCTATGCCTTGTGATCAAGTGTGATCCCAAATTTCTCCCGCGCTCGCTACTTAGGTTCCCTATGGTCTGGCGGTCGGGGAGGACACAGCGGCCCCCACCCCTCTCGTGTATACTAATGTAGCGACGTATAATATAATATGTTATATGTTTATATGTTCTAGAATGTTGCTCCTGGCCTTCTCTCTGGTGTTGTGCGCCTGCGCCAATGGTCAGGCGGTCGGGGAGAACAAAGCGGCCCCCTCCCATCTAGTATATAGGGCTTTTAGACAAGCTGGTCGTTATTTTTTTAATCCGTCACCGATGTCTTGGGCCGGAGCTTCTGATGTAAGTCCAAAATTTTCGAGATCTAACCAATAGCTACTGCATGAGGTAGGCCTAATATTACAATCAATGAAGCCTCTTTTTTTAGCCTACGTTTATGTGAATTAGCTTCATGGAATATAATGTAAGTTGAACTGTTCCAAACTACATAATTATAGCCTTGATCTGTAATAGTAACTACACATAATAAAAACTTGTAAAAATACAGCCAAACTTTACACATTAATTTAAACGTAATAGTTCATCCAAATTCTTTTTTTCTAATCTATTTAAACGTAATGGTCATGCAAATTCTATTTTGCCAAGCTTTTTAAGGATGTTGTTACGGTACACTGTACGTTAATGAATTAATAATGCACAAATGTGGAAGGGTAGATTAGCTTAACCCTTTTTTCACATTTCTTTTGAGTGTGTAAGGTTTGGCTGTATTTTTACAAGTTTTTGTTATGTGTGGGATCTCATTACTTTTTCAAGTTCCATTGCAAAATTATTTGTTAAAATAACATAATTTTATCAAAGTCGATTTAATTGTATTTAATTAACAATTAACAAAAGAATGTAAAATATCTAGTGGTCCAAAGACTTGCTTTTTGTAAACAATGTAGGCGATCATTGTCAAGTAATTTTTTATAAAGTAGTATTAATTGCTATGGTAATACCAACTAATAGAATGTAAAATATCTGGAGGCCCGAAGACTTGCTTTTTGTACGCATTAAAGGTGATTGTTGTCTACTATTATACTGTTATACTTGTTAATTATTAATTATACACATAAAAAAACTTATATAAAATCCTTTATTTCTATGGATTTTGGCTAACTTTTTCTTTTTCTTTCTAAAAGTACTACAGCACAAGTACCTAAATGTTCCTGTGAAATATGAACGTTGTAGCCCCACCCGTTTGGTCAGAATCCGCCCAATTATCTCGTAAATTTCGGGGGGAAAAAAATCGAAAAAATCGTTTAAGTACGATATTCATAAGAAATATTTCTGCGATTGTACCCAAAAACGTGGCAAGAGATTTTGAAGAACCCCTACAATTTTCATCAAGATCGCATTTGCCGTTGCCCGGTAGAGCGCGAACAGAAAAGAAAAAAAACACTGGAGCAAATTTTTTTGAGGAGTCATTGAATGAAGTCTTCGCTTCGCTCATCCGACAATTCACAAATTAAAAAATTCCATCCCGAATTAGGCGTGAGGAATTCAATGGAGCGAATTGGAGAGAAAGGATTAAAGTTGTTGGGACATGTCAAAAGGATGGAAGGAGCGAGATTACCAAGAAGAATGATGGAATTGGAAATTCCAGGTAGGAGACCAAGGGGCAGACCACGACAACAATAGCAGAATAGTGTGAGAAAGGATGAAGAACAGCGAGGAGGAGACTGGAATGTGGTGGAAGGAGAGGAGTGGTGGAAGACAGAAGAAGATGGAGAGGCCTGTCTTCAATGCCGACCCAACGCAGAGTTGGACGTGGCAACAGAAAATGATGATGATGTACGATTAAATTAGCCCTTTGACTTCCGAGAGGCCGTTCATACCTTGAAATGTTACATGGATTGAAATAAGTTAGTACGTCCGTCAATATGTAATGCCATATTGTGCGTATGCCAGTTGTAGTTAAAAAAAATCATTATTTGAATAAAGTAGCTTTAGCTAAGAGAATCTTATAACTAATACAGTTAGACCTGTCCAAAAATGAAGTAACAATCAAAACAAGAAGATAGATCAACAACACAAATGGAGGGTTTGGCAACTAGGACGCAAGGTGACATTTTAGGTCTAAATTTATACGAATGTAGAGCTCCCAGAAAACGAATTCATTTGCCTTATAATAAATTGTATTTTCTCAAGTATAGATCAAGAAAACTTAGGTGTGTGAAATTCTGTATCATATTTAAAACACAATTTTAATCTTTGATGAAGGTTTATCTATGCCACACAGGTTTGCAACCTGTACAACGGCCACCTGGCCTACCCTAAGACGCCAGCCGAGGCATATGCGTTGTGGAGTTTCATGAGGCGATACATGGTCGACGAGATCCACGCCGGCTTTCACGACTACTTTGGAGAGGGCGTGTATTACACTGCTAAAGGTATTGAATACAGGATATACACCTCACAGATTAAGATAAATATTTCAGAACTTGTGGATCGTTGGGCTTGTAGTTAGTGGCTCTGCTTCCAAAGCAGAAGGTGCAGGGTTCGATTCCTGCTTTGGCAGATTCTTTTACTTCTTATGTGGACTTAGGTCCATTATTCCTTGATTTCGGAATGTGTAAACTGTGATTTTGGAGCCGTCCTAGCAAAGAGGTACATCCTAGATTTTAAGATTGTTCCGAAATGATCTTTTTGGTTCTGCGCTGTCCGCGGGTGGAATCGTGTCCAACTTCATTAATTGGTATTTCTTACTTAAATATACCGGTCTCTAGTTGGTCATTGTTTGTTGTTATATTTTATTAAAACTAGTTTCTGCTGGTTCAGGCAGGCTGATCAACGAGACAATCTTCAACAAGTGGTCGTCTGGGGCGCCTCGTGGTGGCAGCAATTACAACTGTGGTGGACTAAGAGATGATGGTCTTGTAGACGTGGTCTGCAATAGTATGAGTCCATCCATCTGTGAAGAAAACGAGCTGTAAGTTGTTCATATAGGCAATGCTTACTTTATTGTAAACTTTTTTGAACTAACATTTAAAACTAACACAAAACTAATTGACGATTAAAGTCAATTTTAGTCATTCAAAACTTTTGCAAAAACAGTTTTTAAAAATATGTATTTAATTGACCAATTAACGGCAAGTATTTCATATTTTGGAGAACAACAACTCACAACATTCCAGAGTATTAGAGCATTTAGTTATTTCCAGACTGTGCACATCTGTGATGTTCTGAGCACATGACTCCTTAAAAATTAATTAAGTAATTAATTAAAGTTTAAGCGAGCGAAGCGAGCGTTTCCATTTGACTCTGCCGGAAAAAAATTGTCACTGGTTTTGTTTTGTTTTTTTGTTTTTTGACTTTCGTTTTTTTGTTTGTGTGTCTCGCCAAAACGTTCGAACGGAGGTTCGAATCGAGTTTAAATTTGGAACATCCGCAAGCTTCGATTTGCATTGAATGCCATTAGTTTTGTGGCAAAATCGTTCAAAAAGTTATAAAGTTACATTTAAGTTAATCGAAAGTTTTTTTCTCAGACTAAACGGCGACAAAATCTGAGGTGGACAACAAATCATTAATAATGTTATTCAGGACACGAATATGTTAATTTTATTTTGATCCGATAAGTAGTGTAGATGGAAATTACATTTTAACAAAAGTAACGTTATCAGGGCAACGAAAAGTCGCACGAGGTTTCTGGCCACTATGCACTTAGAAGTAATCAAAATACTATCGAGGAAGCAGTGTTTTATTTGTTACCAAAGAGTTAAAATAGTTTTCCCAAGGAAATGATGTCAAGGTCCTCTAGATGGCGGTGGATTTTATCCACAAAGTAAAGGTTTACCCACGGGTTTACCCAAATACCCTGGCAATTATAAATAATGTTGGAAACATGGCCTCGTGGACAGCAAACGTCGCAAATTTTAAAATTTAAAAAAATATGCAATGTGGGTCTAGCTATAGCACGTGCTCGCTTATCAACGCGTCCAACTGAGCGGTTCCAATAGTCTAATTTGTATGGCACACCTTTAAATTCTTTATTAACGCCTACAACGAATTAATGTTCTATTATTAATATGTGGTAATCAGTAATAGGTACCAAATATAAAATATCCCAATTTTCGAAGAGAATAACTTTTATGTGTGAATTCCACACTTTCCAAAAGTTGCAGTAGGTCTTCACTATTCGTGATAAATTTATAGAAATACTTTGAAATTTGTTATTGAATGATTAAAATGAATGATTCTGCTGAAGTCCAAAAACGTTTGTTCAAAGCAAACATCCCATCATCAACGTGACTACAATGTTTAATGTTCGTAACCAAAAAATGTTTGATCATTTTTTTGTCATATTCGTAATTGTATTAATTGTTATTTTACTGATTAGTTGGCTGGACCACTGAGGCAATCCAAGGTAATTTGGCCAGCTGTCAAATAGAAAGTGAATTGACTAACATCTTAGTTCCAGTAAAAATGGTTTGCGTGTATAACGACTGTCCACTAAGATTCTGTAGCATATTATATTCTATACAATTTTCCAGACCTAAAGTTGGTGATGCGTTCTTAGACTACGATTACGTCCCGAGACACGGTTACTACAAGTACTTTCCAAACTCAACCACCTGGCCAGAGGCGATGAAGGTCTGCTACAATCAAGGCTCTGACCTGTTGATTATCAATTCAGTGGACGAACTCAAGGCCGTGATGAACAAGTTCAATCTTGCCGGAAAACAAGTATGGGTGGGGATTCACCAAGGATCGGCTTACAACAATTTCAAGACCATATTCGGTGAGTATCCGTACTGTCAGGGGTTTACGCAAACCTGGTCCGATCCGATCACTTCCAACCTGGCCTTGCTTGGGTGAACTTCATCTCAGCAAACTACCGGCTTACGACTGTTAGATGCCAACCTGTAGTGATCCGGCTAAAATATGAATCAGGTTTTCGTAAGTACCCTTTAAAGATCGACCCAAAGACCTGCCATACATGAATAACCTACCAATACACCACAAACAATAACCTCATCTCAACTAAAAAGATAATTTAAAAACTTGGATCAAATTAGTGTTTTCCTATTCCAGATGACACTCTGGCCTCTACCGGCTACAGAACGTGGTCTCCGGGTCAACCGTCATCTTACAGTATTACCTACGTCGCAGTAAAAACCAATGGCCTTTCAGTAAGCACCGGTCCATTACCTATGATTTGCGAATACAATCCACCCAAATGAGAAGCCATTCCAAAGAAGCAAAGAATCTACAAGTTTATTCTTCATATCATTACCGATGACATAGAGAGATAGTTTAAACCATGTGATATGGGTTTTCAGTGGCTACTATTTTTAAGCTAGTTCGATATTTCGGGGTGCCACATTATTTTAACACCTCGATAGGAAGTTTATTTAAAAAAACTGCAAATAAAAATTAATCTAGGTTTGTTAGTTCGTTTTAGTGTGCATTGGATCATTTCTTCCTGTTATCAGAATGTATCAATCAATATCGAACCCAATTTCCAACCCTGAAGTCGGGTAAGGGGTGGAAGGTTCTCACCACATTTTGGGTAAGATATTGGTTTTAATGTGTTTTAACATATTGTATGTAAATGTTAATAAAATTCTGCTCAAAGAAGCTTTTCGAGTTATTTAGAGAAATTACTAAAAGTTAATCATATTTTAATAAGGTTACTCAAAATTAACGATGAAGTAAAAATGAGAATGTCGACTAACATATTTGCAAATCATATTAATTATTGTGTACCCTTAGAAGGTGTTATAGTGTATACGTTACGTTGTGTGACCAAGGATGGCTGTCGTACCTAGGGTTGCCAGAGTCCCGATTTTAGGTGTTGTGTCCCGAGTCCCGATTGGTTTTGTATCGGGACATTGCTGTCCCGCTTTTTTTTTTAAATGTAGCAACTTGACTATAAAATCAGCATATTGGTCTCTCTCGACTCGCCACTTAATAAAAACTTCTGGACAACTTGTAACGAAGAAATTAACGTTCTTGTCGTCTGCAATTCACTACCCCTCTACCCTCCGCACCTCTACAATTCCTACTCGCGTCAGTCTCGCCTACGCGTAACAACCAATCACGGTACTTACAACCCTGACAGTCACGTGAACAATCCTAGTGAAGAAACGTAGCATGAAGTTGTAATATAATTGGATGAGCGAAGCGAAGACTTCAATTTCACTCACCCCTCAAAAAATTTAGCTCGGGTGTTTTTTTGTTTGTTTTTGGTTTTTTGTTTGTTTTTTTGTTTGTTTTTCTGTCTGTTTGTTCGCTCTTTACCGGGCGAACGGCATATGCGATCTGGATGAAAATTGGAGGGGACCTTCCAAATCTCTGAACTTAGACTTGCTACGTTTTTGGGTACAATCGAAGAAATATTTCTCATGAATATCGTACTTTTACGATTTTTTTTCGATTTTAGTGCGATATTTTCGTGACATTTGGGCCGATTCTGACCAAACGGGTGGTGCGACAACGTTCATATTATACATGGACATTAAGGGGAATCCCTAGACCCAAATATGATTTCTTAAGAATGCAGTAAAGACGTCTGAAAAGTAAGTAGAATGTAAGAGGGGCCTAATAAATGAGCGGATTATTTTTTTGAAATTTTTTTGACGGGACATAACCTCAGAATCAATAATTGTATTCAAATTCCTGGAATCAGTTGCTCAAGTTCAAAATTGAATTTTTAGCAGCGGTTTTTTGTATTTTATTTCTACACTCCTTTATCTACAACCTAAATAAAAGGATTTTTGGATTTATATGGTTTGTTGCGTTGCACAATTTTTTTCACCTGCCGGTACAATTTCAAATTTTGTACCGTTTAACGGAAAAAATCGTTCAACGCCAGAAACCATATAAAACCAATAAAACTTATATTTAGGTTGTAGATAAAAGAAGTGTAGAAATAATATACAAAAAACCGCTGCTAAAAATTCCATTTTGAACTTGAGCAACTGATTCCAGTAATTTGAATACAATTGTTGATTCTGAGGTTATGTCCCGTAAAAAAAATTTTAAAAAAATTATCCGCTCTTTTATTAAGCCCCTCTTACATTCTACTTACTTTTCAGACGTCTTTACTGCATTCTTTAGAAATCATATTTGGGTCTAGGGATTCCCCTTAAGGTAATGGTGATGTATTGCTTTTTGAAAGAAAAAGTTGAAAAAGTTAGCCAGAATCCATAGTATAAAGGTTTTAATATGATTTTTTTAAGGTTTATAATGACAATTTACAAGTAACAATAGAAACTTGATAACAATCACCAACAATGCGTTCAAAAGGCACTTGATAAGTAAATAGATCCCACGCAAACTAAAAACTTTCAAAAAAGCTCATCCATCAACGTGACGGTACTTAAGCGTTTTTCTAGTAGTATTCAAAGATGTCCAACCTCTGGACTAGACAGGTTATGTCAGACTCGGACGACATCGACGGAAGTAAATAGGAAGATGAGAGTGCATGTGCACCAGGGACAAAAAACTTAAACGCTCGTGTGTTAACGTACACACTGGGCAAACACATGATTTGTGTTCCTAGTTACCTCATCCTTACCTATAGGATAGCAGGTCTACAATGAGCAAAGCAAAATTTGTATGTGAAGTGTAGTCTGAATGTACAATCCCTACCCTTAATCGTGATCGAAAAAGTGAAGTGTTCTTAAATGTTGAAAAACAAAATTAGCACCCCCCCCCCCCCATCCAACCCAACCCCGTCCCGATTTTTTTTTCAATTGAGATCTGGCAACCCTAGTCGTACCAAGTGTGTCTCAACGTCTAACTCTAACCTCGTATCATTGCATAAGTTACGCACTATAACAAGACGTTACATCACAAAATACTTTCCTCAAAAAGACAATTTATTACCTGATATCAAAAATCGTGCATCTTTTCAGCAACGTTGCCATTAATAAAAAACTAGATATGATTCTTTACGATATTGCCTTAACGTGAACTTGTCCCCAAAATGTAAAAAGTTATATCCCACTATTTGAAATTGCTGAAAAACAGATGATTGCTTTAAAAAAAATATATATATATATTTATTTAACGTCTATCCTATTCAGTTATAAAAACTGATTAACAAAGGAGGTCAACTAAATAAATCTAATAACATAGATGCAGACACAACAATAAACTACTGTTAAGTAAATTTTTGAAATAGTAATATTACAACAATGCATTAAAACACAGCAATTTTGGTAACAAATAGGTTATTAAATGCAATTAATTAATGTATCAAATATAAAAAATGGTGGGAAAAAAATCGAAAGGAAAAAAGAAAAGAAAAGAAAAGAAGAGAAGAGAAGAGAAAAGAAAGGGAAAGAAAGAAAGAAAGAAAGAAAGAAAAAGAAAAATCATTAAAAAAGAAAAACGAATAGAAAAAACTGATTTATTAGACGATCCGACTCAAACGAATATGAGGTTTGCCAAAAATCAGGAACAGCAAATCAGGGAGTAATCAAACTTTCGCAGAAGAAACTACCGAACGCGAATCTTCATTCTTGTGTTCAAATCTTGATAACAATTTAGTACAAAAGATCTTGACTCTAATATATAATTATATCAGGTTCCACCAGTGGGCGGCAACCAGACAATCTAGGCAGAAAAATATCATTGAAAATACATCGATTATATCATGATCAAAGCAATAATGAACAAACAAAGAGAAAAGAAAAATCATAAATAAGAACTTATGAAGATAACATGACAGAAACACACATAGAATTACCCACAAATAAATAGTAAAAATCAATTCCTTTTCGCTCTTTGATTCATTATCATTTTTATTATTTATTATTTATTTAACGTCTATCGTCATAACTAGGGTTCGTATTTTTATGTGCTTAAACAGTCAAAATATGTATTATATATTTTCTTAAAACATAAAAATATGTGCTTAAATGTACAGAAATATTTGCTAAAGAATATTGTTTACCTACCATCAGTCACGTCTTCCCAGCACAATATGAGCATAATATATGAATCAAATCAGGTCAGGTGCGATAAAATACCAGAAAGAAAAAAATACGTTGGCACTAAAACAATTTTATTGTTGCTGAACATTTTGTAGCAGTTTGTAACATTGCCACTTTTTAATACCATTTTAGACTTTGTGTCTTTATATAGGCCCTACCCCCGTTGCAAGTGTACCATAATCCACATTTTCAAATGTTCAAATTTCAATGAATGTCGGTTTTCGACGAGGACATTTTTGTATTGCGAAAAACCTCGCTCTACGTCACAGGATGTAACGGGTGCAAACTTAGGCAATCGGGAACGACTTATGCAAGGTCATTCATGGCAGCCGCTTGCTTCGAACTCCAAACAATAAACACTTAACCGGATTTCAGAGTGAAGTGTGAACACGGCATCACACATCATATTGTCGAGTTCGCTGATGCACAAGTTGTGTCTTTTGTGGGAAAATATTTATTTTTGTACATCCAATTTCTTTCATTTCTAGAAAATACGTTTTGAAAATGGTTTGGGAAGTAAATTTACAGTTCTTGATTTTATTAAAGTCAAGAATAGTGGATTTTTTGTTTTAAATATGTGATTTTGGCAAGGAAGATAAATATATATTTATTAACCAAATACATATAACCAAATATACGAATCTATTTTATTAAAAAAATATATATATTTGAGATCACAATCGAACAATTTGTAAAGAATTGATAATGCATGGACATAGGCTTAGAGAACTTTTAAAAATATTTAAATACATACCAATCCTAGCCCTAGTCATAATCCCCCCAAAATACAAAAATTTGTAAAAAAGACGGCAGCCAAGCTCTCCTTCAAAAGTCTTCGGCTGTGAATGCTGTGAGATATAGAAGTTGAGCCAAGCTTTTTATTCTTTCTCCCTAGTTTCGCTTTGAAAATATGTAAGATCATTTCGCCTGTTGACGAGCGCCAAGCCAACGATTTTTGTGGTAAAAAAGTAAATTTTTTAAACTCGAAATCATAAAAAAATTCTTGGCCATGAACCAAATTCAATGGCCAAGTCATTGTTTTTATGATTACGAGTTTAAAATTTTTTTGTTTTTTGACCCAAGTACGCGACATTCCCATAATGTAACATACCAATAAGTCTTCAAGGTCTTGATCGATTTAGCTGAAATTTTGTGAAATAAGAGAGAATGTTGTACTTATTGACCCTGCAAAATTTCATAACGATCGAAACATTTTAATTTTTTAATTTTTTTTTTTTTAATTTTGTTTAACCAACGATCGGATTTTGTTCAAAAACTATACAGCAACCCGCCTAGGTGGTATGTACATGTGTGAAAAATTTAAGGTCGATCAGAGAAACGGTGCGACCTGTACCGAAGCAGTAACAGAAAAAACAAAAAAAAGCAAAAAAAAAAAAAAACAAAAAAAAAAAAAAAAAAAAAAACAGACATTCGAGCCATAAGAGTCCAGTGGAGACGCTCGCTTCGCTCGCTTAACTACATTTTAACAAAAGTAACGTTACCATGGCAACGAAAAGTCTCACTATGCACTGCCACCTAGAAGTAATCAAAATACTATCGAGGAAGCAGTGTATTATTTGTCATCAAAGAGTTAAAATAGTTTTTCCAAAGAAATGATGTCAAGGTCCTCTAGATGGCGGTGGATTTTATACATTCTCTCCTATTTTACAAATTTTCAGCTAAATCGGTCAAGACCTTAAAGACTTATTGGTATAAAACATTATGGGAATGTCGTACTCGGGTCGTGTTGCACGTACCGGTGCTCGCTCAACAACGCGACGGGACTTTAGCGTTTTCCTAGTTCAATCATTTATATCCCATTGCTCACAAATAAAAAATACCAATGTAGTCTTTACTTTTAAAATAGGAACATAATGCTTTACTAGATCACCAAAAATTGCTCCCATCTTTCCTTTCCGATTGTCGATTCCTTTATTATAAAAATAATTATTTTTTGTAATTTTTATAATTTATTTAAAATTAATGGAATTCAATCATTTATATCCCATTGCTTACAAATAAAAAATACCAATGTATACTTTACCTTTAAAATAGAAACATGATGCATTTACTAGATTACTAAAAAATTGCTCACATCTTTCCTTTCCGATTGTCGGTTCCTTTATTTTAAAAATAATATATTTTTATATTTTTTATTATGTTTTAAAATTAATTTAATTCAATCATTTATATCCCATTGCTTACAAATAAAAAATACCAATGTATACTTTACCTTTAAAATAGAAACATGATGCATTTACTAGATTACTAAAAATTGCTCACATCTTTCCTTTCCGATTGTCGATTCCTTTATTTAATTTATTTTTTTTAAATTTTTATAATTTTTTTTAAATTAATGTAATTCAATCATTTACATCCCATAGCTTTCATTTCCCCTTACCATTTGAACAGTTTTTAGCAGTTTTAAGAGAAAAAAAAACAGCTTTGAGTGCCGCCATTTTGATTGGCACTAACCTAGAAAACGGCTGCAGTTCTTGATATTGTCACATCTAGCGCATGCTGCTTGTTAGTATTAGTATAAGTAGTTAAAGGGTGCTTTTATAGCGAAGTCTATTCGCGACTCATCAGAGTAAGAGAGTATAGAACATCCGTTTTAGGCAAATTGCTGTTTGCTCGGCTGACTGACACCACTTGTGTTTGAAATTTTAAACATTTGTCAAGAATGTGAAAATATAGGGCTCTGCATTAACAGATTTCCAAATTTTGTTATAAAATAATTTATAAAAAAATAAATTAGTTTTCACGAATTTTGATTTTGTTAAAAACTCCAAAATTGACTATATTCGTGATTTTTTTGCTGGCTGGTTAAGACAAAAATTTGAAAATCTATGACTGCAGCATTGTCTATGTATGCTTTATTGACAACTTTGCAAAGTTTCTAATACATCGGATGCTTCTTGGCCGAGCGAATAGCTATTTGCTAACAGCCAAATGTGTTCCATTCCCTCTCAATAGTTTTAGGGCTAAATCGCGGCTCAGAGATCTATGAAGCCCACGAGAAATGAACTGTTGCCACGGTGACATATTCTGTAAAGCAATCACGGCGGTGGACACTTAGATCACAAAGGGGGCCATCAGCATTGATGAATGATGAAGAGTAGAGATTATGAAAAAGTAAACAATAGAGATGATTGTTGAATTAAATGCGTGTGGAAATAGTGAAAATATTTGCATGAGAGCCCCCATTTGTTGTCCCCAGTTACCTCCAGATGTTATTTGAGGGGTCCACACTGACTGCCTCTTTTATCGCTATTTATAATGAGTCGAGGAGGAATGCTCTGCGCCCAGACGGGTAGTTGAAGTTGTTGGTGTTGATGCTGGTTGGTTGGTACTTCGATGCGAGACATTACTCCTGCAAAGACGAACCAAGTTCATCCACTGTTTAGTTGTGCTATAACCCTTTCTCTGTTATTGACGCATCTAATTTCGTCCACGCGCACCGCTTGCTGTATGTTATGGACGTATTATAGATACGTCGGTTAATATCCGCAAACGCTTTTTTTAGTCGCGTTGATGGATGAGCTTTTTTGTACGTTTTTAGTTTGCGAGGGACCACTTTTCCTATGCAAGTGCTTTTTGAATGCATTGTAGGTTATTGATGTCATGTTTCTATTGTTACTTGTTATTATAAACGTCAAAAAACTCATATTAAAACCGTTATTCTATGGCATCTGGCTAACTTTTTCAACTTTTTCTTTCAAAAGGTTCTACATCACCATAACCTTAATGTCCATGTAAAATATGAACTTTGTAGCCCCTCCCGTTTGGTCAGAATCGGCCCAAATGTCACGAAAATATCGCACTAAAAATCGAAAAAAAAATCATAAAAGTACGATATTCATGAGAAAAAGTTTTCCGCCACTCTTGTTATCGTCTGCTTGCATAACCACAGTAGGGGTGGCTACGTTTCCCCTGAATGATGACGGAATGTTGATCCTGATTGGTCTAAAATGACATCACGTACGCGTCTAGTGAGATGAGGCTTTGAATGCCTCGGGATCAGTCAGTCGACGGACGGGCGAGATTGTAGCAAGTAGCCCGAGAGTGAGTTAGTTTTGTTTGGGGTCCCGCGTTCGATGTTTTGGAGCCCATGAGAGTTTTGTTCGAAGAGAACGCGAGAGCTACAACAGCTGTGGACAGCTAACCGACACACCAGCCCTAGTCCCGGAAACCTTCCAAGTTGTGTGGCGGGATCCTGAGGGAGGATATCGACATCTGTTTGAGCCCCAGAAGGAAGCGACGTCGGCGTCTGGTCTGGAGCCCTGGAGGAACCATTAGCTGTTCCTATAGAGTCCTGAACCCACGACCAGGTTTGAGGGTCAGTGAGAGGAAGTTGGGTCACGGGTATGTAAACTATCATCATTGCTAGGCCACCTTGACGCCGTGGACGGTGAATGATTCACGCGACTTCTGTCGTGTACTTTGAACTTTCACACGAGCAACTGTCACTTCGTGCTCGTAGCCTACTGGACGCGAACTGTATCCTTGGCCCTGCTAAGCTGTTTTTTGCTGGTTTGTAGAGTACCGGTAAAGAACTTTCAGTTTTGAAACTGTTACCAAGCAGTCCCGTGAGAGTACAGTGTACATACAAAGTTTATTCGTCGAGTCAGTAGCTAGGTGTTATTGTGTACTGTACCAGAGTGTATATTGAGCCCTATTAGGCCTACCTGTAGATGTAGCGTCAGAGGCGTCAAAGCACGCCGCTTTGAAGACTGGTGTTTGTCATTTTGCATACTTTAAAACCTTCTTTTATTGGATGGGAAAAGCGAAGACTTCAATTTCACTTTCGTTTTTTTTTCACTGACGTCACCCCAAGAAGAATAGCTCGGGTGTTTTATTTTTGTTAGTTTTTTTGTCTATTTGTTCGCGCTCTACCGGGCAAGCGGCATATGCGATCTTGATAAAAATTGTAGGAAACCTTCGAAATCTTTGAACTTAGACCTGCCACGTTTTTTGGGTATAATCGATCAAATATTTCTTACGATTATCGTACTTTTACGATTTTTTTCAATTTTTAATGAGATATTTTCGTGATATTTGGCAAACGGCTACTCCGATATTGATGAAACTTTATGGGAACGTTTAAAATCACTGAAATTATATATGTTATGATTTTAGAGACATTTGAAAAATATTTCTTATAGAAATCGTGCTTTTACCATATTTTCGTGATATTTGGGCCGATTCTGACCAAACGGGTGGGGCTACAACGTTAATGTTTTACATTGACATAACGATTATGGTGATGTTATTGCCTCTTGAAAGAAAATGTTGAAATAGTTGGTTAAAATTCATAGAAATTAAGGTTTTAATATAAGCCTTTTACATGTGTATAATCACCAAGTAATTTCAGGAAACTATTGAAAAAGTAATGAGATTCCACTTAAAAAGTAATCATTGGACAGAAATATTCCAAAAAAGCTAATCCATCAACGCGACTGGAAAAAGCGTTCGCGAAGCGGCCTAGTAGTCAGCATTTTTTCCTGTCATCAGCAAGTTATGTACGTGGTATATTGATAATTTTGTACTACCATTGTTGTACTGTCATAAACTATTTCACTCCCCACCACTTATTGGACCAAGCAGGGGTTAGGTCAATGACGAAATAGTGTATTTGTTTATCGTATGTTTATTTTGTGCAAGTCATTCTACGCGAATGTAACGACCACATATTTATTTGTTTATTAATGTGATGTTCCATCAGTTTAAAGAGAGTCACAGAGTGTATTTGTATTTAGGCCTTACAGCTTAAGTGGAAGTAACGCCCTTTCATTTATTTAATTATTATTGTAATCCTACCACACACTTTTGTAGAAGTAACGGCCACCCAACAAATTTAATTTTGTGATAATTTCTAGAGAGGCTGTATTTTGTTTAACCTTGCAAATTATTTGCGCCAGACAGTTTGGATTGCAATTTCATTTATCTGTTAATGTGACTACTTAGTTCACAAGCTAAATAGCCTGTGCTTGTTTAAAATAGTATTTACGCCAGGAGTTTTCATGTGGATAAAAGTCTCCACTCATTAGCTTTGTTTGTTTGTCCTGTTTCAACTACACCAGGTACAAGTTTTTCACGAAAACCCGTTTTTCTGTCCTGGTGTAAATGTACCTGTCACAACCCAGAAACGTTTTTTTGTCCTGTTGTAAGTTACCACAACTGCGACTGGAGTAAGAATTTTACACCTGCTTCTTTAGCAGGATTGGGTGTAAAACGACAAAATATTGCGCCATTTTTAAAGTTTGTAGTGGCTTGGTTGGTGTAGTGAGAAGCTAAGAAAGAAGCTAGAAGTTAAAATGGAAAAAGTCGGGCCGTGCAATATCTTTCCCAATGATTATATGAATCTTCACGGCCTTTCTTAAAAGGGACAATGCCAATTAATCAACCGTTAAGCAAAAACCTTAGCCCAGGGCCGACATAACCTAAAACAAGGATAGGTCTGCTTGAAAGACGTTTAGCAATATTATGCACAACAATGTACTAGAAACCTATTATCTAGGCCAAAATATTGAAAAATATAGTTAGGCCCTAAGCCTATAGCCTATCATCGTGTGGTATATAGGCTCTAGCCCTTCGTTGCCTCGTCAAATGTCAAAACTGGGTGCAAATATGTTTTTTTGTCCAACTGGGCGTAACGTGTACTTATTACTCCTATTTCCGGTTTTATGACGTACATCCGACGATTCCAGGAGTAAATATGTGAACCTGGTACAGGACAAACAAACAAAGCTATTATCGTGTTGTTGTGATATGTGGACCTTGCACCTGTACGTGACAGGCAGTGTGTGTGCACAACTCCCTTTAGCATACAAGTGAATAGGCATACGGATATAACGATTTAGGTGTTATACATGGGCATATTTTAACTTGGAATTTTTAGTATGTATCAGCTTCCGTCTTTACCTATTACCTCATCACTCAGGTGAACTGTTTAATCATTGTATTGCATATTATTGTTTATTGACCTTATTAACCACTAATGTTATGAGTAGAGTAGAGTAGAGTATTTATTTGCAATTGGATCGGTACAGTGTACATATATAGGCATTGTCAAAACTATGCTAAAACTAGGATAAGCCTAGTGACTAAAATATAATAATATAACAACATACTATACCAATTAAACACAAATAAATATATAGCTATATATACAGATCATCATACATAACGTTGTAACATTCTTACTAGTTGCTAGGTGCAGGTATCATTAAATTAAAATTAAAAGTTAAAAGAGGCCTGCATTAGTTATACATTGGTAATTAAGTGAATGCGTAATCATTAGTAAGCCTATAGGCATTCACAAGTGTATTTACTCACTTAGGAATTCTTTAATGGTATAAAAACTTTTAGCAGTAAGGAACATTTTCAAGTGATGTTTAAAAGAGTTCATTGTGGGGCAGGATTTGATTAGGTTTGGGAGCTTATTATAAAGGGTGGAGGCTAAATATTCCGGGCCTTGAGAGAAAAGAGATAAATTGTGGGCCGGACGGTGAATGTGGAGACTGGCCCTAGTGTTGTGGGAGTGCACGGATGCATTAATAGGAAAGAGGTGACTGTTGGAGCGCACAAACATTGCAGCTGACTGAATAAAGGTGCAAGCTAGTGTGAGAACACCGAGCTTTCTAAAGAGATCTCTACATGACTGACGTCTAGAGACTCCAGCTATAATTCTAATGGCTCTCTTTTGGAGAATGAAAATCCTGCTTGCATGAGGGGACGCTCCCCAAAATAGCAGGCCATATGATATGTGGGAGTTGATGTGTGCAAAATAGACTAGTAAAAGTACATGGGGGTGGACAATTTGTTTCAGCTTTCTAATGATGTAACATCCGGACAGGATTTTGTTGGCTATGCGATCAAACTGGGTGGACCAGTCGAGGTTTTCAGAAAGTATTAGGCCTAGGACGTTCACAGAGTTGGCGCGGGGAATGATATTAGATTCTAGACGTACAAGGGGACTGAAATTAGGAGTGTTATTGGACGTATGAAAGTATAGATACATTGTTTTTAAGCGTGATATGGTCAGCTGGTTGCCGCGGCAATAGGACGACATACGGGTTACTTGTTCGTTCATTAAGGGGGGTAGGTCCACAGCTGGTTTAGTTTTAGGGAGGGTAAGTAGTTGGCTGGAGTCATCAGCATATTGGCTGAGGGTCCCATCTAAGAAATCTGATTGGTCATTAACATAAAGAATGTAAGCAAGTGGGCCCAATATTGAGCCCTGGGGTACACCGCGGCGAATGGGCAGAGGTTTGGAATAAGTTTTATTGATGATTTGACCATTAGTAGTCTTGAGCTCAACTACTTGGGTACGTTCGGACAAAAAGGAAGATAACCAGCTTAGAGCTGTTCCGCGTATACCGAGAGTTTCAAGTTTTGCCAGAAGAATTTTGTGGTCTATTGTATCAAAGGCCTTAGTCATGTCATAAAATAGTCCCACAGCATGATCACCTTTGTCTAAGGCTGAATAAAGGGGGGAGAGAAAGCTGAAAATGGCAGTGGTGGTGGACTTGTTTCTTAAAAACCCATGCTGGCTTGGAGACAGGCAATTATGATAATTTAGAAATGACATTAAGCGTTCCTGCATAGCATATTCAAATATTTTTGAAAATGAAGAGAGAAGTGAAATTGGTCTGTAATTATTCATATCAGATTTTTTGCCTTTACGTTTGTAGATGGGGATGACTTTGGCTATCTTGAGTTTGGAGGGGAAAATACCATCAGAAAATGATTGATTAATAGTGTACGATAAAGGGTAAGAGATAAGATTTGCACACTTCGATAGGAGAGAGCCTGGCACTTCATCCAGCCCACTGGAATGTTTGGTGCTAAGTTTAGTCAATGCTCTAGCTACTTCTGCGGGTGTGGTGGGATGTAAAAAGATTGAGGAGACGGGTTGAGTTTGGTTTGATTTTCGAGGGTAAGGGTAATTGTTGGTGGTATTTGGGTGTCTGCCTGGGGTGTATGAATTAAGAAAAAAAATTGTTAAAGTGCTCACATTGCAGTGATGAGTCAGAAATTACCTTTCCACTTACATTAATCGACAGTTTAGAGTTAAGTATGAGGGCCGTGGTCTGTGACTTAATCATAGACCATGTTGATTTGGCAGTGTTTCTAGAAGAGGAGATAATGGAGTCATTATGATTGAGTTTTGCTTGTCGTATATTTTTAGCATGTTTATTTTTAAGGTTACAATAGAGTTGTTTGCAAATGGGGTCGTGAGGAGACTTTAACTCAAGGTGAAGTGATCTCAGAGCCCGGGCTTCAGATCGGAGTTCCTGTGTATATACCTGTTATGTTGAAACCAGCAAATAAACCTGGTTTATTTTGTTATCAATCATTGATGGAGTTTAAGAGCGTTCACCACCCCTTTTTTAGGCAATTTTCTGTTTGCTCGGCTGAATGACATCACAGTAGTTAGAAATTTTGAACATATCTCAAGAAAGTGGAAATAAAGGTTTCTATAGTAACACATTCCTAAAATTTGTTTTGAAATAATTTATAAAGAATAAATTAGATTTCACGAATTTCAATTTTGTTAAAAAGTCCAAAATTCACTATATTCGTGAATTTTTTCTGGCTGATCAAGACAAAATTTTGAAAATCTATGACTGTAAGAACGTCCATGTATGCTTTATTGACAAGTTTGCACAATTGTATATACATAGGATGCTTCTTGGCCGAGCAAACCGCTATTTACTAACTGCCAAAAGGGTGGTGAACCCTCTTAATAGACTTCCCCTACTCCCTCCACTTTAGCATTATACTTGGGAGATTCCTGTTTGCTCCCAGGCATTTACTATAAACAGGTGGCGCCCTTTTATATTATATTTTGTTCTTGGAAGTCAGCCAGTTTTGGTGTACACCCTCTTACCCACGACACTCTCACTGATTTTCAAGCTAGCCGTGAGCCCTCCACCATAGTTTCTAGGGTGTACCCCTCTTACCCTACAGGTACCAGAAGGAAGGTGGAGGTTTATCACAAACTAGGCCCACTACTTTTTGAAATTTTGAAAATTGGATATTTATTTAAATCAACATATTTGTTTTGATTCTCTATCCAATAAAAAATTGTAATTAAAAAAAAATAGTATTCTAGAAAATTATGAGAGATAAAAAAATAATTTAGTGTGACACATTACCTTTTTATTAAAAAAATGACCCAAAGGAAAAATCATATTGACTTTTGGCTACTTTTGTGGTGGGTTATGCAATTTTTTTAAATGTAATTGGAAATGTTATTCTTAAACAAAATTATCTCATGACAATTTTTGATCAGGGTCAAAATTCAGAAGTTATGCTCCAACTTTCGTTTTCAAGTGCACTTGTCACTACTAAAAAAACAAACAAAACAAGATGGCCGCCATTTTACCTTTTTAAGATTTTGGACAAAAAATCATAGTTTGACCAGTTTAAAAAATATATTGAAAAAAATGTTTAAAAATTTGTACTGTAATTTAACAACTGTCTGAACCATCTACTTTTGTATAACACACCGGACGTATTTCCTGTTTGTTTCACTAACGGTAGAGGGTTAATTCGACGGTTGAGTTAGAGTTTGATTTTAATATGTTTAGCTAGACAATATATTTTTTCAGAGAACACGAATTAAAGCTAGGATATCTTTACTAAAAATGTTTTATTTAAAGAAATGCGCGAAATTCACTTTCACTTTCATTGTATTTTATTTTATTGATTTAAAAAAGCAGGATACTCAATAATTTACATAAATGCAGACACTACAATGAACTACAGTTAAGTAAATATTTGGAATAGTTATATTAGAACAACAATGCATAATAAGACAACAATTTTCGCTTAAAATTTTAAATTGTATATAAAATTAAATTATCAAGGAAACAAATAAAAAAAAATAGCATCGTTTATTAAAATTAAAGTGAATTATTGCGACGCATTTATGCCGGTGCTCAGGTATATGGGGTGGTAGAGTGGGGCGTGGGGAGTTGGGGTTACAATCGTCAATACTACTCTTAATAATTAGATAGGGCGCCACTTTGTTTTGTCACTCGTCCCCGTCTGCAGGCGTTATCAAACAAAGAAATATAAGCCTGGGGTCGGAAGTAAGATAACAGAGGGGCAACCCAGCAAGATGTGCTTGTGAAATACATAGAAATTTAATATAATAAAGCATACCACCAATTAATAACCAGAAATATATAACAATAGGTTAGAACTCGTGAACAAACAGATCTCCAAGTTCAAACATCAAAAGATTCACAAGGTCTCATCTGCCTGCCCAAACAAGTAGCAATAATCACGCTTAGCTATGAAAACCAACGTACCAAGTTAGCCTAATTACATAACAATAATATACAGTTAGGTTAAGTTTAAACTTATTAGACGCCCCTCAAACACAGTTCAGGTAAATTACTCCACAAAGTTATTCGGCACTCTCAAGCCGGGGCCGTGGATAACCACGTACAACTTCAGTAGTTCTTGTACACAACAGATCGGGCTCACTTGCCGGCCTGCGCGAGGGTATGAACAAGTTCTTCACGAAAGTTTGTACAGTGAGTTACTTACAGTTCGTCCGGTAAATATTAAACACGTTACCAGAAGTCCTCACAGAGTCGGTTGCCCAAGGAAACAATCTCGATCCGGCTGGAAGAGGTCGCGGGAGCGATGGGTACACGGTGCACTGTCATATCGTCCAGGGTCTCCACAAGGTCCCACTTGGTTGCGAAACTAATTAAAGACTCCAACGTCCAAACGTTCTAGTCGAGGGGTATGGATTCGCACGCGCGACACAGTTCCACACTTCCCAAAAAGTTTCAGGTCTCACAGATAGAGGCTCAACCACTAACAATGTTTTAAAAATCAAATAACATGGCCTATCCTGCATACAGCAGTCGACACGGAGATCCACCCTAGACAACAGCCTGACCAACAGTGACTCGCATACATTCACAGTGTCCTCCCTTTACCAGCAAAACCGCATTGATGACTTCACTAGGTACTTTAGAATATAGATAACAGTATTATTATGGTATGACTATGAAAATAAACAGTACAGAATACACACAGAATACAGTCAAGTTACATGTTCAAAGGTCAGAGAAGTTGATATGAGATGGTTCATGGGCGAGGATGAGAAGAGAGAGAGAGAGAGAGAGATAAGGTAGACTGGTCTGGGTAGGTGTGCATCTGTGGCTTGCGCGCGTGGGCTGGTAATTGCTGTTGATTGTGATGAAAAGTGATTCATGGACTGTTACACTCCCTCCTTCCTTCGGATGATTAGACCCTGTCTAATCAAAGTCTTCTTCAGCGTCATTAAAATTTTTCAAATCTTTTATGTGCCATCGGCCTATGGACTTTCCTCTCTCATTTTCTAAGTCATACACCAACGGTGATATCTTCTTACGTACAGTGAAGGGTCCTACATATTTTGGGGCAAGTTTGCTGGTGTAAAAGTTGGCTGCGTCGGATTGAGCAAAATTTTTACGCCAAACTTTCTCTCCTTCTGCGAATTCTACGGCCTTCGACGTAGGTTGTAAACCTTTTTATTTGTCTCATAGGCTCTCTTCAGTCGAGCCGTAACATCTTGGTAAACGCTTCCGAGGGTCTTCAACTTATTGGTTACCTGATCTCTGGAACCAAAAGTCAGTTCTAGTCTTGGGTCGACCTCCCCAAAATGTCTTCCAGAAAGTTGTACTTCTCGGCCAAAATTCAGGAAATTTGGCGTGAAGCCAGTCACTTCATGGTTGGCGGATCTTAAAGCAAAACCTAGCTCGTGCAAATGTTTATCCCAGTGGCGATGGTTAGCATTCACATAACTGGCTATCATGGTTTTCATCACTCGATTCACTCTCTCGGTGGGGTTTACTTGCGGGTGATAGTGTGGGTTGTAGATGGCTCTTGATTCATACTTCTTTAGGAGTTCTTGAAACTCCTTACTAATATACTGTGTTCTGTTGTCGCATCGGACTAGTTGTGGTGCTCCATACATGAGGATTACGTCTTCTTCAAGGTGTTTTACTACCGATTTCGCTGTTGCTTGACGTAAGGGAAACATCAAGGAGAACTTCGTAAAATAGTCGGACACAACTAACAGATAGCGATTTTGTTTGGTCGATCTTGGGAAGGGCCCCATCAGATCTGTCGAAATCATTTGCCAAGGCTTGTCAATCTCAATCTCCTTCCCCATAAGACCACCGGGTTTTTTCTGTTCAACCTTATACTGCGCACAGGTTTGACACTTACGTACGTATTTGTTGATATCGGGTCTCATTTTGGGCCAATAGTACGTTTGGGATGCTCGCTTCCAAGTCTTAAAGCTTCCTAGATGGCCTGCAGTGGCGGCATCATGGCATTCTTTTAATATCTCTTTTCGTTTATCCTTTGGAACAACTATTCTCCACGTACTCTCTTCGTGACATTCTCGACGATTGTCCAGTAGTTTGTAGAGTTGAAATCGCTCTACTCTCCAGGAGGGATACTTCTGAGGGTTTTCCTTTACTTGATACAGCATCCCAGAGTACCACTTATCTCGGCTTTTTTCAGAGACAGTGATTAGGTCAATTTCCTCTGGTGCAGGAGCCACTGCTCGTGACAGGGCATCTGGCACAACATGTTCGGTTCCTTTTCGGTGAACTATCTTAAAATCATATTGCTGCAATCGAATGGCCCATCGAGCCAACCTTCCTGTGGGGTCACGTAGGTTATGTAGCCATAAAAGGGAATGGTGGTCGGTTTTACCGTGATAGTACTTCCTTCTAAATAGGGACGCATCTTCTCTATAGACCATATTGCCGCCAGGCACTCTTTCTCTGTGACCGTGAAGTTTCTTTCTGATTTAGTGAGAGAACGACTGTAATAGGCAATAACCTTTTCTCCCTCTTCGAATTGCTGAGATAATACACTGCCAATACCGTAGGAGGATGCGTCAGCCTGTACGATAAATGGCAGATTAAAATCTGGACAAGTGAGGATTGGGGCTGAAACAAGTAATTCTTTGACAGAACAAAAGGCAGCCTCTGCTTCGGAGGTCCACTCCCATGTTACATTCTTCTTTGTCAGTGCAGTAACCGGTGACATCGTAATGGCGTAGTTTGGAATAAAACGACGGTACCATGACGTCATTCCCAAAAAATCGTTTCACAGCCTTTATATTGGTAGGAGCAGGATAATTTACTATGCATTCTACCTTTTCGGGGTCGACATGTAGACCCGATTGATTGACCACATATCCTAGGTACTTAAGTTCATCAAGACAGAATTTGCATTTATCCGTATTTACGGTTAGGCCTGCGTACCGCAAACGCAACAAGATTTCCTTGAGCACGCGCAAGTGTTCCTCAAAGTAGGTGTTATAATAATGAAATCATCCAAATAGATGAAAACGTAGGGTTCCAGGTCGGTTTCCTACTATACTGTCGACTAGTCGCTGCCAGGTCGCAGGGCTATTGTGTAGACCAAAAGGTAGGTGTAAGAAATGGAACAAACCTTTACCCGAATGGTAAAAGCTGTCTTTTCTCTAGAAGATTTCTCCAGGGTACCTGCCAGTAAGCACTTTTTAAATCCAATGTGGATAGGTATTTGGCTCCTCGTAGTCTGTCCAAGATACTATTCACGTATGGAAGAGGATACGCGTCTCTTACAGTCACTTCGTTAAGTTTCCTAAAATCAACGACAAAACGGTGCCCACCATCCTTCTTCTTGACCAATAAAATCGGAGAAGACCACGGACTACTAGACTTTTCAATTACTCCTAAACGGAGCATCTCGTCAACTTCTTCATGAATGTCTTCAGCACTATTGGGGACACGGGATAGTAACGTTGTTTTATAGGTACTGCACTTCCTGTGTCAATCCGATGTTCTACTAAATTAGTGCAACCAAGAGAATTTCCGATTGGTTCAACATATTCTTTCCTGAATGCATTAAGAGCAGCTTCGTTATCTTTTGTTAGTAGCCCAAAAGCAACCGGTTCAGCTTCAGCACCATATGGTACAGTTTCACTGTTGGCAAAAGTCCAGGTATTCGAGGTGATATCGGGAATAATGTTCATTTGGCGCCAAAAATCGATTCCGAGAATCAGCGGGGTGGTGACTTCTAACACTACCAGAACAGGTAGTAAGCATACATGTCCTTCAAGCGTGAAGGGAACGTCAACAATGAAATCTACTGGGCTTGTCCTTCCATTGGCAACACTAACTCCTAGGGTACTCTTACTTGTAGGTAGTCGAAGTTTTGATAATATGTCCCAGCCCTGCTTCCCTAAAATCGTTCTGTTGGCACCTGAATCCAGTAATCCCTTCATCTTAATGCCATAGATTTGAACAGTAAGGTAGGCTCTGTCGTCACGACCAGGTATCTTGGATAAAATATAATCAAGACGGGTCTTGTTTGCGTTTTTCTGAACAATTTCCAACCAATTTTTCCACTCCTGCGAGGTCCGTTCAAGAGGGCATCTACCCCGCATCATTGATGTCCTCCCATTTGGTTTCCCGGTTTGTTACATCTCACACATCTATACCTAACAACATTAGGATTCCCGCATCCATAGCAAAAACGTCCGCCTCGCGGTTTAGGGCAGGAACGGAAGGAATGTCCTTCCTTAGCACAATTCCAACACAAAGAACTCAAACCAGTTACCTCGGTTCCCTGGAATTCGGCACATTGTCGACGGGAATAGGTGCGGCGCTGTCAACATGAGTGTTGTATTTCCTGGGACGGTTCCCCTTGTAAGCCAAGTCCGGTTCTAGGAGGTAACGATTAGCTGTCGGAGGTCGAAAACGGTCCATTCGCCAGCGGCTTTGTTCTAGCTTACGTCCTAGGCGCAGAAGTTCGTCCACCGACGAAATGTCCTGTAAACTTAAACGGTCGCTGTAGAAAGGAGCAATATTTCTTATCAGCAATCGCAACTTCTCCCTCTCTGGCATCGGTGTCGGTAGGCGACGGAATAAGTTCTCCATCGTGGCAACATAAATACCAAAGCGTTCCTCCTCTCCTTGAGTGCGGGATTTAATCTCATTTAACAAGTCCTCTTCATAATCAAAGGGTAAGAATTCATCTCTAAGTAAGGTGATGAGTTCACGCCAAGAATGGACCCTATTCCTTATTGCTCTGAACCATATGAGTGCAGAACCTTGAAAAAGATCAATGGCAGATAACCAAAGGTCTTCTCTGGGTACATGTCTCGCATCGCATAGGTCTTCTACTCTCTCTATGAACGCATTTACACTAAGTCCTTGACCATCTCCTGTGAATTTAATATTCCACTGTGAAACAGGTACTTGTGTTCTATGCACATGTTGAATACTATTATTTGCTCTCTCAATTACTGGGTTCATAAACTTTTCTTTAGTCCCTTCAGAGGTTTGGTCGCGCAACAGGGAATTAAATTGATTGACCAGTTTATCAGTAGGGTCGTCCGAATCATTGTCAGTGGGTAAAGGCAGTGGACCTAAATTTAAGCCTGGTCGGTAGGCCTTATCAGTGACTTCGTCCTCTCTATTGTCGGGAACTGGCAACATCGGGGTACTTTGCTCTTCTAATTCTTCCATAGCACACAAAATTTCCTTCAATATATGTGAGCGTTCCTTCATAACTTCAGGTTCCTCACTCTGTATACGCTCTGTCCTCCCTAACAAGTGACACAGCTTAGTATCGATTTTACGATAATCTGAGTCTAGTTTTGCTCCTGCAAAAGTTTCAATCAAAGTTTTATTTCGGTCATTTTATTAACAATCATTCCTAATTCTGTTTTGAATGTTTGCTGGCGATATCGGCCTAATCATTACCGTTCCGTTTTTTCTAACTTCAATACGCGTCCTCAAACATTTTCGCATATCTTCCACAGAAGAAATATCGGTTATCCCTCTCACGTTAAGTTCATATTCTAATTCATCCTTAGCTAGACGATTTATCTCCATGATGAAAAAATGCAATTGACAATTTTCTTAAATAATCCAAAAGAAAAGAAGATCAGGCCCCACGTTCGGACGTCAGTTATTGCGACGCATTTATGCCGGTGCTCAGGTATATGGGGTGGTAGAGTGGGGCGTGGGGAGTTGGGGTTACAATCGTCAATACTACTCTTAATAATTAGATAGGGCGCCACTTTGTTTTGTCACTCGTCCCCGTCTGCAGGCGTTATCAAACAAAGAAATATAAGCCTGGGGTCGGAAGTAAGATAACAGAGGGGCAACCCAGCAAGATGTGCTTGTGAAATACATAGAAATTTAATATAATAAAGCATACCACCAATTAATAACCAGAAATATATAACAATAGGTTAGAACTCGTGAACAAACAGATCTCCAAGTTTGTAACGTAACAGCCCCTGCCCTTGTATTTAGGCTTTCAGCCAGAGAATTTTTCATTTTTTTTTGTCCTAATTAATTTGCATTTTGTCTAGAAATCTTGTTGCATCAATTTATTTCAAGTCCAGGTTAATTTGTATAAGCATCCAAATTAACGAGGGGTATTAATCAAGGTAACTAGCTGGATATCCGAGAGTTTGGGACCCAGTTAGAGGTAAATGTTTTCACCTTAGTTAGTAGGGGTAACAGGGAGTTATTTGTCGCTTGCTAGTTGAGACCAAGTTGAGTTGAAATCCCGAGCCTACCACCCTCTTGAGGACTCAGGAATGTGGGTTGGTCGGCCGACAGTGCTGTTTTCTCGAGAATTCGTCGTTGATTCATGTAAATGGCAACGTCGTGTGTTAGCAGGGCAGGCAGTGGTCACGTGATTGTCGCATGTAGCGAATTCACCCTGCCCAGTGGCCATATCAGTGCGCGGACGGCGTAAGTGTGAGTGAAGGCCATTGGTGGGATTTGAACTCGCGGGTGCCCTAACCCAATGAGAGGGAGGACCTAGTCCTTGGTGCGGAGGGGTGGACAACCAGCAGGGACAAGCGGACGGTGACCTGGCTTACCAGACGCTTGGGCAAGATTGAGAGAAGAGGAGAGTCGAACCGTTAGCAGTGCTGCGAAGTATTTTAGCAAATATGGGAAATATCCCTCGGGAAAGTGAGGCAAGTTGGCCTAATCGTCCGAATATAGGGCAGATCTAGCGACGAGTGCCTAGATGTTTATTTCACCACTAAAATATCGTATTAAATCGTGATAGCCTAGTGAGGCTAGCCACATGGTCCAGTCTACGACCATGCGCGAGTGTTTTTACAACGACCGCAATCACTAGGGTATATTCTCTATCAACACCATACGGGAGAGGCACGAAAGTGCACAATAAAGTATCAGTATAAAATCTAAATATTCGTATCCACGCATTCGACGACTTTGGTGACCAACCACGTGGTCTGACCAATCTCCGTCGACGCCAATATCATCAGAGAACTTCATGAAAGCAAGTAAGCCGTATTTTTCCCTTATCTTTATACGTCCCTCCAATAATTACGTTTTGCTGAGAACGTCGAGTCTCCAGAGGACCTAAGTGCACCCAGCCTTGGGAGCCGCAATATCCGGTCCGCCACTGGGGCCTGACCTAGATATTGTACCGGCCGTAGGCAAGCAGGTACACAGCGTACTTCCGCCATAAGCCACCCCATCCCCGGCTTCCCCCTGTGCATCGCAGAGCAACGCTCTCAATTCCTCCCTCTGACCCACGTCAAGCAATCAACGTATTGGGAAATCGACGCTACGTATTATAATAAGATATAATATTGTTATCAATTGGAATTTATATGTTTATGTCTTTCATGTTGGATCCAACGTAAGCTCAACCCTGTTGTCAGTAGTTAACATGTTCAACTGTTCAATAATAACTCAACCTATTTTATTCAACACTCTTTTTAAATTGGCATACGAAACCCGAGATACTCCTTTCTATCTTATACTGATATTTTAAGCCTTCAGCAACATCTTTCAGGGCCCTTGCTCGGCTCATTTTAGAATAGTGTGAACGAGCGGAACCTGCAGGCAGCCACGGACGATTGCAGCTCTCTGGCGGGGAAGCGGCTCAGCGCTGGCGCGCTTGACCAGGTACCTCTTCTTCCCTTACCGGAAGAAGTTGTATTGAGTGTACTCCCCTTGTCCCCACATGTTCATACCAGTTGTGTTTTTCAATTGTTTCATTTTCGTGTAAGTAGCGACGTAGGCAAGTAACGGTAGGACGGACAGGTCAGTCTTTGATAGCTATTAGGGCGCGCAACGTGAAAAGAACCCCGAATTTAAATAATATCGCTAGCCCTTTTCTCAAGTAAGTGTTCTAGGGTCTAAACGGTATAACTGTCACCCACCAGTGGGGCTTGAATCTCACCGCGACCCCGAGGTATTTTAAATTCGGGATAGGTTTACACGTTCGAGTGAAGCGAAGCTACTATGTCGTCGGAAGGGGTAGAAAAGGGGAACGATAGGCGTAGCGTGGCAGTGCCTAGCGCATTCGTGGAACCGGGCGTAGAGTACGTAATGGAAACCGAGGCGGGTGTAAGCGAGGTGTTACGCGAGTGTTCATTCTCAATGGACAGTGTTGAGTCGAACCTCGAGACCACCACCCTTGATTCACACAACGCGCTGATAACAAAGGAGGTGCTAGATGAGGAACTGGGGAAGGTAGAGGTACGAATAAACTCGAGCATGGAGCGGACGATTGCCAGTATACTGGACCGCTGGGACGCGAAACAGGAGCTAGCAGAGAAGAAGCAGGAGCGAGCAGAGAAGGAACGCGCCCAGGAGCGAGCCGAGGAAGTACGCCTAAGGGAAGAGCGATACCGCGAGGAAGTACGCCTAAGGGAAGAGCGATACCGCGAAGAGAATAGGCGCATCCGCGAAGAGGAACGGGAGTGGCGCAATAACCTAGAGAAGGCGCGAGAGGCTAGTAGGGCGCAGCTCGAAGGAAAGATAACCGCTGTAGCAGACGTCGCGAGGAACGACCTGACAGTGCGGACGACGGATCTTGGGAAGAAGCTCGATCAGGTGGCGCAATCAGTACAGCGGGTAGGCGAACAACAAACAGACAAACTGACGCAGTTAGAGAACAACCTCCAGGTGGAGATAAATATCATCAATGCGACCCTGGCAAGTGAACGCGAAAAGACAGATCAGCTAGACGTGGAGCGACGGAGACTACTCTCGGGAGTCGAAGCGAATGTCCGAGACGTCACCACGGAGACGAGGGATACAGTGACTCGCCTAGCTGGCAACGTCGAAGGTTTGGTAGCTGAGCTGGCAACCGTGCGCGAGAGCCAAGCGAGAGCGCAGCCGACAGCACAGCTGGTGACCAGCGCTACGGACAGAGTCCGCGAGGAATTAGTGACGCGCGTCGAGACGCTTAGTACCGAGGTGTGGTCAGCTATTCGAAACGCCAATCAGCGCGGCACCCCCGTCACCATGGACTGTGTTGGGGATCGAACCTCCGTGAAACATGAGAAGCACATCGCGGAGCGGTTGGCACGAGAAAATGTATGGTTTAGTAATGACCGAGCCGGACTACACCCTCAGGAGTTTGTGAATATTCTCGAAAGGAAGTTCGCCGCGTATAAGGTAGAGCAGGGGTCCAAGGTCACTCTAGCGATGCAGTGCTGCGAAGGCGTGGTCCTCGAATGGTTGAGCGAGACGGAAGTGGCTAGCTTCGACGAATTTAAAGATTTGTTATTAGAGCGATACTGGGGGGCGATTGAACAAGGACGTCTCCTAGAGCATATCTATCGAGGCAAGTTTGTACCGGGAGCGGGAACCATGTCCGGCTATTTGAGTCGGTTAATCAAACTCAATAGTTACCTAGCAAACCCGATGGTCAACCACTTGTTGACAGCGTACTTGCGAGGACACTTTAGAGAAGCGATAACGGCCGTGCTGCTACCATCACGTGATTCACCTGCCGAGTTGATTTGTATTATGCAGCAAATCGAGAATGAAAATCTTAAGCTAGGGGGCAATGATGTCACGGTAACCAGGCCGAGCGAGGCGCAACCGGTAGCAAATAATAACTACAGTTCACCAGTGGGTAGGGTCCCTGGAGCACCTAGTCGGTACAGGGGTAATAACCCGCAACGGGGCTTTCGAGGATCGAACGGGAGAGGCTACGGACCTGGGACTAGCCACCAGCAAGGACCGCAGCGCGCGCAGCCGAACCACGTAGAGAGCCGAGCGGGCCACGAGGTGAGAGGCACCGAGCGAGGCGGTGAGCTAGTGCGCACCGATACGGCGCAGCAGAGCGCTAGGGAGATTGACGCGGCACCACGGGGAGTGTACGTGCAGACCCGCGACAGTGGAGGCGAAGCCAGTGGAGGACTCCCGAGTCCGGCGTCGAACCCGGGAAACTGTTAAAGGTCGGGCTGAAACACACGCAGTGGCCGACTGAGGTGGATAGGTCCCTATGTGTGAACACTGTTTTCTCCAACCCACGGGATGAGTTATTGGCGGAAGACGATGGGGACAAAAATAAAACAAACTCATTCCCTCCGTGCATAGAATGCACTGTTGGGGTGAACGGCACCGTTGTGACGGCACTCGTAGATACGGGAAGTGAGATTACTTGTATCTCAGAACAGTTTTTTGACGAGCTACTAGCTAAGGATCCCAAGCTAGTCATTCTACCGGTCGTAGGGGTAACTATACTCGGAGCAACGAGTAAGAGAAGCAAGAGGATTACGAAGCAGGTATTCCTGGAGCTCTGCATAGACGACCGCTGTACTCCGATCACATGTTTAGTAGTGACCGACCTCGTCAAGAACCTTATTCTTGGTATCGATTGGTGCCATCGTAACAATATAACTATGTGCTTTGCTACGAGCAAGTTAGTTGTTAACGGGCACGTCGTGCATCCCTCGTTAATAAATATGTCGGGAGAAGGCCGTGCTGGCGGTCTTGGAGAGGAGACGTTTCAAGTAAGGTCGATCACCGTTGAAACGGAGGAGCAGCCGATCAGAGAGGCATCTGCGCGTTTGTCAAAGGGAGAGTCGGTAGGCGAGGACCCCGATCAAGTGACCCCCGAAGAAATTAGAACGCAAATACGGAGCCAAGAGCAACTGACAAGAGAGCAACAAGACGCTCTAATTGAACTCTTAGTGGAGTTTCGCGATGTGTTTTCAACGCGACCGGGGCTCATAAATTGCTATCAGCACAAGATAGAGGTAGTAAAGGAGTCTAATTTCTTTGAGAAGACCTACCCGGTCCCCTTTGCCTACAGGCCGGCTGTAGAGGAACAATTGGCCAAGATGTTGCGATGGGGAGTGATCGAGCGGAAGAGTAGCCCTTATGTAAACCCATTAGTCGTGGTCATGAAAAAGGACAAGACGGTGAGGTTGTGCTTGGATGCCCGGCAATGCAATGCGAATCTCGTCCCCGACAGAGAGAGTCCGCATATCCCCGAGGAGCTACTCCAGCAGTGCGAGAATGTAGCCTACATCTCGTCCCTGGATTTAACGAGCTCCTATTGGCAGGTAGGGCTGACCCCGGAGAGTAGGGCCTACACCGCATTTAAGTACGATCAGCGGACTTACCGTTTTTGTGTTTTGCCCTTCGGTTTAAGTACGTCGGTGGGCGTGTTCACCCGTGCCATGGATTGGGTGCTCGGGGAAGAGGCAAGGAAGTTTACGCGGGTGTATGTTGACGACTTACTCGTCCTATCAAAAACGTTCGAGGAGCTCTTGATTCACTTGAGAAAGGTCTTTATGAGATGCCGACTCACGGGAGCCAAGTTAAACTTCGCTAAGTCGATGTTCGCCAGAGACAACGTCCCGTTTTTAGGTCACATACTGTCGACCAAAGGAGTGTCTCCAGATCCGAAGAAACTGACCGTAATCCAGGAGTGGCCTGTGCCACGAAATGGCCGCCAATTGCGTGCTTTCCTCGGGTTATGTAACTACTACCGCCGATTCAAGGGGGGCTATAGCGAAGCCGTGGTGAACCTCCAGGCAGTACTTAAGAAAGGGGTAAGATGGCGGTGGACCGCCGAGTTGAACGAGGCGTTTGAAGGAGTAAAGAAGCTATTCCTTGAAACGGTATGGTTGGCCCACCCTCGCTACGACAGGCCGTTCATTGTGCAATGTGATGCCAGTGACCATGGCGTCGGAGGGCAACTCTATCAATTAGACGATAATGGAGACCGTCGAGTAGTGTCAATGACGTCCCGACTACTACGAGGAGCAGAACTAAATTACTACACCGCCGAAAAAGAGCTTTTGGGGATTGTACATTGCCTGAATAAATTCAGGATATTTATATACGGGTCCAAGGATCTCACCGTGATAACGGATCATAAGGCGCTGACCTTTATCCTACAATGCAGGCTACTATCTAACCGACTAACTCGTTGGATACTGGCAATCCAGGAGTTTGACTTCAAAATCCTGCATTGTACCGGCAAAGACAATGCTGTGGCCGATATACTCAGTCGATATCCCCAAAATGATGTAGGCGAAGTGGTAGAGTTTGCTAATCGCGATAAAGAATTGATAGTGGCAAAGATAAGGCTGGTAGTTGACCCAGTGCTTCGGGCAAAATGTAAAAAGATGTCCTTACATCAGAGAGAGGACGAGGGTTACAGACAGATTATCACCGAACTAGGGGGCTGTGAGGCGGAGAAACTACGTGAGAACTACAGGATACACGAGAACGTACTGTACCACCGGCCGCAGAGAAACGACCGTGAGACAAAGTGGAAGGTGTGCGTGCCGCCAAGTTTGGTTGCCGAGATAGTGTGGGCGTACCACGAGGAGTTGGGACACTTTGGTGCGACCAAATGCTTGGCCGCCATCCAGGAAGGTCTGTACTGGAAGGGTATGGCGAGAACCGTGCGTAGGTTACTCCCGACTTGCGATCTGTGTCAGAAAAGCAAGCATACCAACAGTACGTTGCATGGAGCGTACCAAGCAATAATTCCGGAGAAGAGTGGTATGTTGTCTGCTACCGACATATTTGGCCCACTGCCAAAGGGGCAGGGCGCGGCACGATACATCTTGGTCTTCGTAGACGTGTTCACGAAGTACGTCTCATTGTACGTCCTGCGGACAGCAACGGCAAAGGCGTGTGTCGCAAAGTTGCACCAGTACGTGGCTAACGTCTTGTGTCCCGCGGGTGTACTTAGTGACAACGGGACCCAGTACACTTCAAGAGTGTGGTACGAGGCTCTAGAATACCACGGAATACGAGCGTACCACTCATCTATCCGTCATCCACAGTCCAACCCTAGCGAGAGGATAATGAGAGAGCTGGGACGCTTTCTGAGAGCCTATTGTAACCAAGGACACGCCGGTTGGGTGAAAATGGTGCCTAAACTAGAGTTGTGCTTAAACACGACCGTGCACGAGAGCACAGGAGTGACGCCGTACGAGCTGTATCATGGGAAGCTGCCCGAGCGAGGGGTAGCCGGTTTGTTTAAATATCCTGAGACGGAGCCGAGCGAAATCACAGCGGAGATGCGTGAAATGCTAGTTAAAGCCCGTCTAGATAAGCAAGGAGAAAGGAGACGGAGACTCCATGCGAACAAACACCCCGTAAATACCACTCTAAAAATAGGCGACCGAGTCCTACTAAAGGACCTCAATGTGTCCAATCTGGCCAACAAGGAGGCGAGGAAAATGTTTCTCTTATACAGTGGCCCATTCATTGTCACAGCCGTAGCCGGCATGAATGCGTACGAACTGTCAAATGAGCAAGGGACTGTGAAGGGCGTGTATAATATCAACAATCTTAAGCTGTATAAAGCAGAAGTTCAGAACGCGTGAACGCGCGAGATGTACAGTGTAACTAGCGTGGTGTAAATTATGCGCGTGAGGTTTGAGACGGTCGAACCAAGGACCGCAGCGCGAGCCACTACGGCAACCACGGTGAGACAACTGCAGAGCGGCCCACGGAAAGGGAAAGTGCCGAGCGAGAGCGGAGAGTAAACGAAAGAGACAGCCGAGAGGCATACCGGAGTGCCTACCGCGATCACAGCTGAAGAGGTGGACCGATCGATACGACGCGCTCGATGCATGCAGGGCATCGACCCTGACTGTCAACAGACAACAGGACAGAGCGCACGAGTAACAACAATGAGCAACAAACAACAAGCACTGACGCATGACTCCACGTAAACTCGAGGGAATAAATGACTTGGGACTTCGCCTCTGCAGGGCAAGGGTTCGATGTGGGTGAAAGAGGCCCCTCCTGCGGTACATTGTACAAGTAACCAGGGACGCTTCGGTTTTGTGTCATCTCGCGTGATAAAATGCCTGTGTGGCCCAATCAACGCGATAGAATCTAGGACCGCCGCCTTCAGCGCACGTCTTTTGAGATCTCGTGTGACTTAGTGCCTGTGTGGCCTGGTGTATGACGCGATCGAGTCTAGAACCGTTGTGTAGTCCGCTGAGTGAATGTTTCAATGTTTTGGTCTGTGTGACGGGAGAGTACGTAGGGTTTTTGTTTAAATGTGTGGACTCACCACACGCGCCTGCAGCGCGAAGGTTTTAGGTTTTCATCGCAGGTGTTGCGATCTAAGTCCAAATTTGGAGTCTTAAGAGTCGAATTCTGCGTTCAGCGAGCCAACCGGGTTGTTGCAGTTATTGTTGGAAGTTTTGCGAGACAGTGTGTCGTAAGTGGGACACCCATCAGTAGGTGGAAGTTTAGTCAGGCGGATGGCTGCCATGCAAGTTCTTTTGTGTACCGAGCACTAAAGTTGTTTCCTACGTGGAACGGTAGAGTTGGTGTCGCCTTGTTTTGGGTTCGATCAGTAGGCCTCCTTCTTTTATAACTTGTAATTTTAATTGTTTTTCGCCGCACCATAAATGCCTTTGTAACTTGTACTTTTAATTGTTTTTCGCCGCACCATAAATGCCGTTGTAACTTGTAATTTTAATTGTTTTTCGCCGCACCATAAATGCCGTTGTAACTTGTAATTTTAATTGTTTTCGCCGCACCATAAATGCCGTTGTAACTTGTAATTTTTAATTGTTTTTCGCCGCACCATAAATGCCGTTGTAACTTGTCTTCGTAACGAACCTAAATGTAATTTTAATTGCCTTCGTGGCGTGTGTGTTTTTCTTTGCCTCCGTGGCGTGTATGAAACCTAAATGTAATTTTGTTTTGCCTTCGTGGCGTGTGTGTTTTTCCTTGCCTTAGTGGCCTGTGTAGAGGGTAGTTTGCTTTTAGTTTCCCGCGTGGGTGTAGTATTTACTTCTCGGTGTACGTAACCCTATCATTACGTGATAGAGCGTTTCTGCTACTGTGTGTAGTAGGGGGCAGTAGAGCCTAGTGTTGCGTAGGATGTAAGTAGGTGCGGTTCACCGCTTACCAGGGGGCAGGCACTGTACCGGGAGACGACCCGAGGGGGCGTTGTATCACAGTTGGTATGAACATGTGTCAGTGACGGGAAGGAGTGCAGCGGCCAGCCTCTGGCGCGGATCCGCGGCCCGGCGAGAGCTGTGGTCGACGGAGCTTGTCTGACAGGTGACGCATCGACTTGTGCGAGCAGTGGCGCAGCGCAAGGGTGCGTAGAGTGGAACTAGAGTGAGTGCTCCGGAGAGCATTGCTGGTTTACAGCATAGTTCCAGGGTGGATTCTCTTTAGGGGGAATCAATATTAGAATTAACATTTGTAATCGCGGGGACCTGTAGGTCGGTAACGTAACTTAGGCATGGGTTTTTAAATGGAGAATCCAGGGTATGCCAGTTGTGTTTTGTGTTAATCTAATGTAAATTGTGAAGGGATGCTTCACATCCTGCCACAATAAAAGCAAAATGTCTACGTATATAAAAAAAAAAAAAAAAAAAAAATTGAAACTCAAGTAGGTCTAAGGTGAGGTATAGCAGTTGGCTGTACCCTGTCACAGAGTAACTTCTCCAGAGACATGAGGTCCAGTACTCTATAGAAGTTAAGGGGGCAAGTTGTAACGTAACAGCCCCTGCCTTTGTATTTAGGCCTTCAGCCAGAGAATTTTTCATTTTTTTTGTCCTAATTAATTTGCATTTTGTCTAGAAATCTTGTTGCATCAATTTATTTCAAGTCCAGGTTAATTTGTATAAGCATCCAAATTAACGAGGGGTATTAATCAAGGTAACTAGCTGGATATCCGAGAGTTTGGGACCCAGTTAGAGGTAAATGTTTTCACCTTAGTTAGTAGGGGTAACAGGGAGTTATTTGTCGCTTGCTAGTTGAGACCAAGTTGAGTTGAAATCCCGAGCCTACCACCCTCTTGAGGACTCAGGAATGTGGGTTGGTCGGCCGACAGTGCTGTTTTCTCGAGAATTCGTCGTTGATTCATGTAAATGGCAACGTCGTGTGTTAGCAGGGCAGGCAGTGGTCACGTGATTGTCGCATGTAGCGAATTCACCCTGCCCAGTGGCCATATCAGTGCGCGGACGGCGTAAGTGTGAGTGAAGGCCATTGGTGGGATTTGAACTCGCGGGTGCCCTAACCCAATGAGAGGGAGGACCTAGTCCTTGGTGCGGAGGGGTGGACAACCAGCAGGGACAAGCGGACGGTGACCTGGCTTACCAGACGCTTGGGCAAGATTGAGAGAAGAGGAGAGTCGAACCGTTAGCAGTGCTGCGAAGTATTTTAGCAAATATGGGAAATATCCCTCGGGAAAGTGAGGCAAGTTGGCCTAATCGTCCGAATATAGGGCAGATCTAGCGACGAGTGCCTAGATGTTTATTTCACCACTAAAATATCGTATTAAATCGTGATAGCCTAGTGAAGGCTAGCCACATGGTCCAGTCTACGACCATGCGCGAGTGTTTTACAACGACCGCAATCACTATGGTATATTCTCTCTCAACACCATACGGGAGTGGCACGAAAGTGCACAATAAAGTATCAGTATAAAATCTAAATATTCGTATCCACGCATTCGACGACTTTGGTGACCAACCACGTGGTCTGACCAATCTCCGTCGACGCCAATATCATCAGAGAACTTCATGAAAGCAAGTAAGCCGTATTTTTCCCTTATCTTTATACGTCCCTCCAATAATTACGTTTTGCTGAGAACGTCGAGTCTCCAGAGGACCTAAGTGCACCCAGCCTTGGGAGCCGCAATATCCGGTCCGCCACTGGGGCCTGACCTAGATATTGTACCGGCCGTAGGCAAGCAGGTACACAGCGTACTTCCGCCATAAGCCACCCCATCCCCGGCTTCCCCCTGTGCATCGCAGAGCAACGCTCTCAATTCCTCCCTCTGACCCACGTCAAGCAATCAACGTATTGGGAAATCGACGCTACGTATTATAATAAGATATAATATTGTTATCAATTGGAATTTATATGTTTATGTCTTTCATGTTGGATCCAACGTAAGCTCAACCCTGTTGTCAGTAGTTAACATGTTCAACTGTTCAATAATAACTCAACCTATTTTATTCAACACTCTTTTTAAATTGGCATACGAAACCCGAGATACTCCTTTCTATCTTATACTGATATTTTAAGCCTTCAGCAACATCTTTCAGGGCCCTTGCTCGGCTCATTTTAGAATAGTGTGAACGAGCGGAACCTGCAGGCAGCCACGGACGATTGCAGCTCTCTGGCGGGGAAGCGGCTCAGCGCTGGCGCGCTTGACCAGGTACCTCTTCTTCCCTTACCGGAAGAAGTTGTATTGAGTGTACTCCCCTTGTCCCCACATGTTCATACCAGTTGTGTTTTTCAATTGTTTCATTTTCGTGTAAGTAGCGACGTAGGCAAGTAACGGTAGGACGGACAGGTCAGTCTTTGATAGCTATTAGGGCGCGCAACGTGAAAAGAACCCCGAATTTAAATAATATCGCTAGCCCTTTTCTCAAGTAAGTGTTCTAGGGTCTAAACGGTATAAGTTCAAACATCAAAAGATTCACAAGGTCTCATCTGCCTGCCCAAACAAGTAGCATAATCACGCTTGGCTATGAAAACCAACGTACCAAGTTAGCCTAATTACATAACAATAATATACAGTTAGGTTAAGTTTAAACTTATTAGACGCCCCTCAAACACAGTTCAGGTAAATTACTCCACAAAGTTATTCGGCACTCTCAAGCCGGGGCCGTGGATAACCACGTACAACTTCAGTAGTTCTTGTACACAACAGATCGGGCTCACTTGCCGGCCTGCGCGAGGGTATGAACAAGTTCTTCACGAAAGTTTGTACAGTGAGTTACTTACAGTTCGTCCGGTAAATATTAAACACGTTACCAGAAGTCCTCACAGAGTCGGTTGCCCAAGGTACCAATCTCGATCCGGCTGGAAGAGGTCGCGGGAGCGATGGGTACACGGTGCACTGTCATATCGTCCAGGGTCTCCACAAGGTCCCACTTGGTTGCGAAACTAATTAAAGACTCCAACGTCCAAACGTTCTAGTCGAGGGGTATGGATTCGCACGCGCGACACAGTTCCACACTTCCCAAAAAGTTTCAGGTCTCACAGATAGAGGCTCAACCACTAACAATGTTTTAAAAATCAAATAACATGGCCTATCCTGCATACAGCAGTCGACACGGAGATCCACCCTAGACAACAGCCTGACCAACAGTGACTCGCATACATTCACAGTGTCCTCCCTTTACCAGCAAAACCGCATTGATGACTTCACTAGGTACTTTAGAATATAGATAACAGTATTATTATGGTATGACTATGAAAATAAACAGTACAGAATACACACAGAATACAGTCAAGTTACATGTTCAAAGGTCAGAGAAGTTGATATGAGATGGTTCATGGGCGAGGATGAGAAGAGAGAGAGAGAGAGAGATAAGGTAGACTGGTCTGGGTAGGTGTGCATCTGTGGCTTGCGCGCGTGGGCTGGTAATTGCTGTTGATTGTGATGAAAAGTGATTCATGGACTGTTACATTATAACGGCTGTAATGCGCCATGCTTGCAATGCTAATTTTGCCAACTTCATGTTCCTTTTTTACCCAAACTTTTTGATGAATTTGGCTACAATTTTGAGGGTGTGTTAAGGTATACCTTCTACACAGCCCCTTTACAAATTATTTGCCTACATGGAAAATTTAAGCAAAAAAGAAAAACAAGCAAACAAACAAACATGCAAAAGTTCAAATTTTAGTGGAAAATTCTCATTTATTATCTTGATATCACAAAAAATAAAATGAACCAATCAAGTTTATTTTATAGGGGTTGTGTATTGCAACACATCTAACATAACCGGAAAATTTAAGGCACTTCGGTGAAGTGGTTTAGGAGAAAAAGGTACATATGTGTCTAAATTATATTTTTCTGAGAAAAACAGGTTTAAAATTGAAACATGCTTATTACGAAGTGTGGTTGCTAAGGCTATCAACAAGCAACAATACAACTTTAAAAAATATGAATGAAGCATAATGGATCGTCGGATCTCAAAAAGTAATTTACACTCAGAAATTGTTCAAGAATAATAAAATACAAAAATTGGCAAATCAAATTTTGGAAGGTTGGTTCACCTATAGCTCCCCTTAATATAATGTGTTGTTGTTCGTTCTGAATTTAAACTATTTTAAAAGAAAACACATCTAAAATTCAAGTATTTGCAACGAGTTTAAATTAGCAAATGTGGTTGTTATTATTTTCATGTTTTCATGAACAAATATTTTAATTAAATTGATTTCAGGAATTGAATTTAAACTCCGCAATTTATTATTTTTACGCAGTTTGAATTCCCAACGAAGACAGCGAAAATTTTATGTATAGGAATAAGTACATTAAGTAAGTTTTATTTCCAGACACATAGCATATTACATTATAATTGGATGAGCGAAGCGAAGACTTCAATTTCACCGACCCCCCAAAAAATTTAGCTCCGTTGTTTTTTTTTTGTTTGTTTTTGTTTTTTTTGTTTTTCCGTCTGTTTGTTCGCTCTCTACCGGGCAAACGGCATATGCGATCTTGATGAAAATTTGACACGACCTTCGTTTTCTCTGAACTTAGACTTGCCACGTTTTTGGGTACAATCGAAGAAATATTTCTCATGAATATCGTACTTTTACGATTTTTTTCGATTTTTAGTGCGATATTTTCGTGCCATTTGGGCCAATTCTGACCAAACGGGTGGGGCTACAACGTTCATATTTCACATGGACATTAAGGTAATGGTGATGTATTGCTTTCTGAAAGAAAAAGTTGAAAAAGTTAGCCAGAATCGAGAGAAATAAAGCTTTTAATATACGTTTTTTTGACTTTTTGTGCGATATTTTCGTGCCATTTGGGCCAATTCTGACCAAACGGGTGGGGCTACAACGTTCATATTATACATGGACATTAAGGTTATGGTTATGTAGTACCTTTTGAAAGAAAAAGTGGAAAAATTTAGCCAGAATCCATAGAAATAAAGCTTTTAATACAAGTTTTTACGGTAAATAATACCAATTGACAAGAAACAAAAGAAACTTGACAACATTCACCTTCAATGCGTAGGCAGCAAAAACAAAGCACTTGCAAAAGTAAAGATATCCCACGCAAACTAAAACCTTTAAAAAGCTCATCCATCAACGCGGCGGGACTTTAGCGTTTTCCTAGTTTATAATAAACACTTTGTGATGACCTCTAAGTTTATCTTGTCTGGTATAAATATTTATTTTACTTACTCCTAAACAAACAAACTTTTTTATTGAGGTGTTTGGAAAAAGAGCAATTGCTGTATCAAGCAGGATGATTGGGAGATACTCCCTCACAGTTTCTACTCTAAAAATAAGTTACTTAATAATTAATGCCATAGTTTGTACATATCATAATAGTTTTACTGTATACATAAGAGAATACGAATGAAACGAGAGAACTAGTATTTGTCTAGTTTTTCTTATGGGCCGAAATTGGATTTAATTTAAGGCAGTAGGTCTACATAAAGCGGTATAGGGCCTATATGACTACGATAAGACATAAGAGACAAATATGACAAACAAATAACATTATTATATTCAGACTCAAACGAATCTAGATAAATAAGACAAAAAAAAGACACAAGATAAAGAAAAGAAACGGGCCTACCATTAAAATCTTAACCTATTTGTGGAATTTAAACATAATATTATCATAGTACACTATATCTATACCTCTTATTAAGAATTGTAGTACAAAGATTGTTTGTTATAGTTTGTCCTATAAAAATTCCTCAACAGAGTACAATGCTTTGTTACATAGGAGTTGTTTTAGTTTGTTTTTAAAAATGCTCATACTAGAAATGGCTATAGAGAAGAAGAGATTAAGAGAATACTCTTGTATGTGCAATTAATTCCATACCGCCATGCGTATCGGTATGAATGATTTCTGAGTACGATATTATGATTAAAACTTGCCTAATTGACTTTTATGGCTCGAATAAATTTATTGTTTAAATAAATAAATAAATAAATTGTATTTAGAGTCTACCCACTCAGTTATATAACTGATTTTCAGTGGGGGACAGTAAATCAAAGCGACTAAGCCTACCCTGTAGGCCCCGACGCAATCGACATGTGAGTGATAACCAACCAAAGATCGATATTTTTAATAGGAAATATAGCAATCAGTGGTATGGACAGTGCGAACACCCGCGGATCAACGCCAGAATCAACAAGGCCGATTTAGATCAACTCTGAATTTATAATGTGCTTCGTTGCTATATAGGACGGCCGTTTACAAACTCCTAAGACAAGAACTGATGGACTTAAATCGAAATCAGAAGTTAAATCTTCTGACTTTGGCGGGAATCGAACCCTGCTCCTTCTGCATTGGAAGCGGATACGCTAACAAGACCAACGAGCCACACGAATCAGTTTAAGCAATCTGCTGAATGTGCTATGAATTTCTCAGATAGTTCCTCGGTGTAGGAAAATAATGTGTTATTTAAATATTTAATCACCTAGCCGTTTTTCGTGAAGTCCTGGTTTATATGATATACTAGGGAAACGCCAAAGTCGTTGTTAGACGAGTGAGTGAGCCATGTGTTGAGTACCCAGTAACATTTCTTTTCTTCCCCTTACCTTAGGCCTCCCTAGTCTATCATAGGCTACAGTGGAGCATTTTGGCCTAAAAAATACAAAATGTTCCCGGGTACTCACCACATGACTCGCTCACTCTACGACTTTGGCGTTTCCCTAGTCTAGTTGGCTAAAGCGCCCTTGTAGCCGAAATGTGGGAGACGTGGGTTCAATCCCCTGGTCGGGAAAGATTTTGTAATTTCTAGATTGTATTTCAAAAATAATTAAACATGTTTTGAAATGCATATAACGCAGTGTAGTCCATCATCTGTGGCAATAGGGCCTACTATGCAGTGGCGTAACTTACTAAGCGCGGGCCCCCCCGCGAACGTAGTTCACTCTGCCCCCCTTTAATACCTATAATAAAGGTGGTGTAAGTGGCGGTTGGGAGGGGGGGGGGGGGGGGGGGGTCAACTTACATTATGACTTTACGACGGTTTAATTTTTGATATTTTTGAACACTAAGAAATATTACTCTGTATTCAGATGTTGACCATTTATTTACTCAACAAGCAGTCCAAAATTGCCAAGAGGAGGCCCTAAAAAAATTAACGTGTTGGGGAACCAAAAAATATGTTACCAAATATAATACCGGTAATAATAAACTTAAATTTTGAATGAAGTTGTAAAAAGTTTGCATATTTGGAAGAACATTTCATATTTGATTTCCTTTTAAATATGGTCTGTTATTTTATTGATAATGTGACCGTTGACCTTTAGTACCAATTTGTTTAATATTTACAAAAATGTATCATGTGACCACTCGTTGTCACAAATTATACCTAGATTAAGAGTTTGTTAAATTAAAAGATCCAAATGTGTTTTGCAATACTTTAGGTAGGATTATTTTGTGAACTTTTGACCCATGAACGAAAGAAACTGGTTTATTCATAGGCCTATTTAGTTTTATTTGCTCTAAAATATTAACCAGGGGTTATTTTATTGTTTGAACGCTCGGTTATACAAGATTGGTTCAAATAACAGTAATATCTGTTTGAATTTCTCCTCAATAATTTGATAACGTACAGTAGGTAACTATATCTCGTAAGTAGTCGTGTTGTTTTATTGGGAAGTCTGCCCAAGGGTGGAATGCATGTCCCTCTTCAGGTGTCTATAACTAGGTAGGCCTATATATTTTGCTAGGACAATTGCGAAGGGATGCCCAAGGGCTGTTTTATAGAGGACTCAATCCCTTGCATTAGCATTAATGACTGAGGATCTCGGAAAAAACCTTCAGTCAGGATTTCCGATCTCAACGGGATTTCAAACCGGGACTTCGTGAATCAGCCAACACTGCTGGTGTAATCACTCGTTGATGAAGTTATGAAATTTTGAGTGCTTTTCAAGAACTTATAGATATCCATTATAGTAAAATATCCAGTTTGTTTAGTTCATTGCGTAGCGACAAAGTCTGACAAAAGCCAAAACACTGTATGATCATCCCGTTCCGGGCCCCTCATACCCCCGGGCCCCCCCGCGACCGCGGGGGCTGCGGGGGCGGTAGTTACGCCACTGCTACTATGGTAAACATAGTCAGTACGAAATACGTGAAAATATTGCAAGGTTTACTCAATCTACGAGCGGAATTTGGGGGTACCTTGACGTGCAACATTCGACAGACCTTGCATGGGCACGGCATTTCACGGCCAGGCGAATAACAAACAAAAAATATATTTTCAAAATCTAAAACATTGTCGTTAAAATAATTTCTAAACATTGGAAGTCTATTTTTCAGTTTATCATTTCTTGTAGGTTTAAATCGCAATGAATCTTGCTGATTTTGTTAGCAGTTCTCAATAAACTCGTACCGGATGTCTGTTTAAAACTTCAGCGCAATCTGTTCAGCGATTCGGCTGATTTTCAACGTACACACACACACACACGCACGCAGAAAAACAATAAGGGCCGTTTAAGTCGAATGGAAATCACTCGTTCGCTACGCCACACTCGTTCAATGATTGCAGCTCTTTTACTTTTCAATATTTCACGCCAGTTCCAACAGGCCGTGCAAAAACGTTGTTCGTCGTATGGTGACCTACTTTTTGACACCAAGCTTGGCGATTCTAACTAAATGATATTATAAAAGTTTGTAGGAAATTTTCAAGGCCTATTTGACATTTTTGAATTATTTATTATTTGTGTGGTTCGTTGGTCTTGTGGCTATAGTCTCGGCTTCAAATGCAGTATGTTTAGGGTGCGATTCCTGCCTTGGGTCGAAATTTTTAAACTTCTGATCTGGACTTAAGTCCATCAGATCTTAGCTTAGGAATGTGCAAACGATGACTTTAGAGCCGTCCTAGCAACAATGCACATAACTTCTAAGGTTGTTGCTGGCGCTGTCCGCTGGTGGAATCGTGTCCAGCTTGATTGATCGGTGTTTCCTACTGAAATATGCCGATCTCTAGTTGGTCATTGTTCGCTCGTCGATGGTGTCGGCGCCTACAAGATTGGCTTGGTCTGCTTTAGATTAAAGTCCCTCACTGAAAATCAGTTGGGACAGTGTGGGTAGACACAACATACAAATGTGCCGTGAAAAGTACTTAAATAATTTAACGTGCAAAAAGACAATACTTTATTAATTCGTGCGTTACGTCATGTTCGTGAAATGTTTTTATTCCGAGCGAAACTGTTCCAATCTTGAGACTCCGGTTTCTCTGCCATCAGTTGATTATTTCACAACAGATTCTATTGAAGCTACCATCTTGTAGGCTAGATTCGATACCTGAAGACAATTGATATAATTATTTTAAATTTTCATACAACCATACAACATAATATTCTGCCTGGTAAGTCCCAGAAGGTCGAAAGAGTCAAAATCAATAATAAGTTCACTACAAACTATTGCTACATAAAGCTAGCCCGTATACATGTGTTGCCCTACATAGAGTTGTCCAGTTGTCCCAACAAGCCCTTATGAGGAGCGGGAATGAAACTTTTTGTCAAAGTTGATTTTTTGGGTTGAATATGTTATATTGTTATTCACAATTTAATTTTCACAATTTGATTGATTTGAACACAACACAATGTTCAAAATTGTCACAAGATTGAAAAAACAACACAAATATACAAGATAAATATGAAACACTATAAACATACTAAAGCACAAGGTACATGCAGTTTTCTTATTCGTTTTCATTACCCGAGTGATCGCCTAACACTGGTGGGCTGCGCCAACCCTCTACCTGGCTACCGGTATGCGGGCGGGCTCACGCCAAGTGACGTATCGCTAGGAAGGGTGCAGCCAACAAGGCGCGCGAATAACTTCAAAACTTGTTGGGCGATTTCTTTGCAATTTTTCTGATCTCTACGATAACATATTATACTATTGTTAAAATTGAAATGATGTTATAGAGTGGACTGGACCTTTAACTACCCAAAAATTAAAGAATATAAAAAATGATTTTTTTTTGAATTTTAAAATTGTGAGTAAAAATTTAAAAATTTAAATCTTTGAGTTGAATACCATCTGAGAAACTGGTACCGGAAATGTATTAACTGCACATGAAGAACACCTAAAATGTTAACTTAAACACCCGTAAACTCAAAACCCTATACTTTAAACTGCGGTACACACAAGTTCAGTTTTGAAGCTTGAGCCTTAATTTTTGAGTACTTATTCATTAAGATATTTATGGCAACTAGTTTGTGGGAAATTTTGATAAATTATCGGGATCAAATTATAACTTAGGGCATTCTTATAGGTCTAGAAATTGCCCACTTTTTTGACAATATTTATATGATGTTTAACTTGGTTTTATAGTAGGCGACTATGACGTTGATAAGTTGTGACTACACCGGGGATCGAACCCGGGACCTAAGCTGTCCGGGCTATGCTCTTACCAACTGAGCTATGCAGCCACCAATTTAATTCTGTCTAATTCTTTGTCTGTTTATACATTAATTTCTGTCTAAAGTACTAACATATCAACGTCATAGTCGCCTACTATAAAACCAAAGTTAAACATCATATTATATCCTCCCAACTCGGGTTAAAAGAGATGGTTTGTATTTCTCCAGTTAATTTCGTGTGTAGTCTAAAAGGCAGTCTAATCTGCCCTACACACGTTATTAACAGTCAATGGATAAATAGACCAAGAATTAGACAGATTAATATGTATGTGTGTATTATTTGTCAATAATTGTCTATAAAATACAAATTTAAAAACAGACAAAAATCTTACACACAGTTTCTTACTGTCGGCTTAGCTACCAAATAATCAAAATTTATATCTCTAAGTTAAAATAGTGTCCGATTAAATGGCACTGGAAATTGACAAATTAAACATGGGGAACATAGTCCGTTCCTGCTCCCCTTAAGGATAAGTTTTGTGCTATTTATTTATTGTTATTTATTCCCAAGGGAAAAGTTTCACATTTTAATTTTTCAATTTCATTTGTCGGGAAACACTCCTGTTGGTCTAATTGATTTTATGAAAATCAATCCAGAAATTTTAAAAAATCTATCTCAGCGGGATATCGAACCCTGGTCTCAAAGTACATTAGTCGTTCATAAGTCCTTCTATTGCGCTAAATACACGATTTGAAAGCAAAAATATACATCTTGGTGTGCATTTTATTACGAAATTGACACGGATTAAAAATAATTCCATTCAACTAACGGCGAGAATAAAATCCTGGTTTAAATAAGTATTGTTTCGTGAAGTCAAATTAAAAAATGTGGAATATTTCGTTGCCGTCGGAATGGACGATGTAACGAGAGATAAATAATTTATATCATGTCGTGTTGTGTTTTATGTGTTTTGTGTTTGTTGGCCAATATGGAAAACTACACTTATGAGGTAAATGTCCTGATCAAATGAGGAAATAAAATAAGCAAACAAATTAATTAAGCGAGCAAAGCGAGCGTTTTCGTTTTTCTCTGCCGGAAAAAATAGTCACTGTTTATTTTTATTTATTTATTTTTTATTTTTTGTTTGTTTGTTTGTTTGTTTGTTTGTATGTCTCGCCATAACGTTCGAACGGAGGTTCGGATCGAGTTGAAATTGGACCACCCGCAAGCTTCGATCTGGATTGAATGCCATTAGTTTTGTGGCAAAATAGTTCAAAAAGTTAAAAAGTTACATTATAGTAAATCGAAAGTTTTATTTTCAAACTAAACGGCGACAAAATCTGAGGTGGACAAATCATTTAGATTGTCCGTCCGGTAACGAATATTTTAATTTAATTTTGATCCGATAAGTAGTGTAGATCGAAATTACCGCATTACAAAAGAAACATTACCATCGCAACGAAAAGTCGCACGAGGTTTCTGGCCACTATGCACTGCCACCTAGAAGTAATCAAAATACTTTCGAGGAAGAAGTGTATATTATTTGTTACCAAAGAGTTAAAATAGTTTTCCCAAGGAAATGATGTCAACGTCCTCTAGATGGCGGTGGATTTTATCCAAAAAGTAAAGGTTTACTTATGGGTTTACCCAAATACCTTGGCATTAATAAAATATTGGAAACACGGCCCCGTGGACAGCGAACGTCGCAAATTTTTAAATTTAAAAAAAATATGCAATGTGGTTCTATAGCACGTGCTCGCTTATCAACGTGTCCAACTGAGCGTTTCCTAGTAAAATAATTAACAATTTTTCGCCCCTGCAGGAAATTGTGGATAAACTTCAGTCAATAATCAATCTCACCTCTGCAAAGTTCTTGAGCGAAAGCGGCTCCAGCCCAGGTGGCTTAATCAAGAAGGGTCTGTTAATCCGACTCATGATGTCACAGAGACCTCTTGAAGCTCAGTGAGGCGTCCAGCCAATCACAGGCGTAGACCGCCTCGCCCACTGCATAGGCCTGCAGGACATGACAAAGAAGACTTTATTTCACAAATGACAAGAATTATTTAGATATGCGATGCAGAGGCTACATCCTAGCGACTTCTTTAGAGGATTTCTGCAATGAAGCAGTTGTGAAGTTTCTTCGACAACAATTCATTGGTTCTGCATAATATGCAGTCTATCTAAAAAGTCGTTTTGGCAACATTACACATCAATTGACAGTTTGCCAATAGATTATTTGACTAAATAACTCAACAAATTTATATCAATTGACATCAATTCATCTCAATTGGAATTATTTCCAGATCAAGTGATCGTAATAGAAAATATTTGATGAAACAAAATATTAAGGTGTTATCAGTTTGTATTTAATTGATAGGTTATTTAAATTAATCTATAGGGTTCTGTGACACAAAACTACCGAATAATTAATTTAATTTCGGGAGTGGTTCCACGAATTTTTAACCATTTATTAAGCGAGCGAAGCGAGCGTTTCCATTTGACTCTGCCGGAAAATTAGTCACTGGTTTTGTTTCGTTTTGTTTTGTTTTGTTTTGTTTTGTTTGTTTGTTTGTTTTTTGTATGTCTCGCCATAACGTTCGAACGGAGGCTCGGATCGAGTTGAAATTTTGACCATCCGCAAGCTTCGTTCTCGATTGAATGCCATTAGTTTTGTGGCAAAATCGTTCAAAAAGTTAAAAAGTTACATTAAAGTTAACCGAAAGTTTTTTTTTTCAAACTAACCGGCGACAAAATCTGAGATGGCCAAATCATTTAGAATGTCCGTCCGGTCACGAATATGTTAATTTTATGGAAATTACATTATAACAAAAGTAACGTTGCCATGGCAACGAAAAGACGCGCGAAGTTTCTAATGCACTGCCACCTAGAAGTAATCAAAATACTTTCGAGGAAGCAGTCTATTATTTGTCAACAAAGAGTTTAAATAGTTTTCCCAATGAGTCAAGGTCCTCTAGATGGCGGTGGATTTTAAAGTAAAGATTTACACACGGGTTTACCATTTCTCTATGGGTTTACCCAAATACCTTGGCAATAATAAATAATATTGGAAACATGGCCCTGTGGACAGCGAACGTCGCAAGTTTTAAAATTTTAAAAAAATGTGCAATGTGGGTCTAGCTATAGCCTTACAGGTCAAGCTTCTATCAAAAATTTGTAGG
>JAMZAV010003290.1:0-68262 GCA_024449915.1 Sweltsa coloradensis
TCCTACCACGATAATATCCTTCCTAGATTTTTCTTGTTTTTAAGCTTTTTAAACCCCCGATTTTAATTATTTTGAGATATTACGTTATATTTTCGTAGCCGCTTGTTTAATCCTCTGAGTTAAATCGTTTCAAAAAAATCAAAGAAATGTTAAAAAAAAACCCTTTCATACAGTCGGGTAGCACTTTGACAGATGTTTAGGCAATATTAAACAATGCCATCTTTATTTTTTTCAAATCCGGGATCTATTTTGATCGATATCAATCCCTCACAGCTTGATTCAAATTTTTCATTGACGCACGGATCCCCCAAGCAAAATGCCATGCGACGAAAACGTCCGCCATTTTTTAAAAGTTTTAAATCTTATTTCCCGGCGATATAAAACAAGCTTATATTTTAAGGGGGGCTTTTATTTATTTATTAGTTGAATATGTTCATCAAACATTTACGTTTTTTATCACTAGGCCCCGAAATCCTGCCTATTCTTTCATAAGATGATATGTTCTAATTTCACTTCTATGCGGTCGATAAAATATCTCTTTTTTAATGCCGATTCCTTTAAACCTTTTGGGTTTTTTTATAATTCACTCGAAAATTTGAAAGGTTAAATGTCACCCCAACTCTTTAAAAAACAAAAAATAGCTATCAAAGCTATTCTATTCCCCGTCACTTGTATAATGTTTGCAATACACTGGTCATAACGCTTTTGGCTTACTATTCACTCAATCTTGCTTCATAGCGCTCAATCCTCCCGTGGGGAAAAAATCGACGAATTTTTTATTACTTTTTTTATTATGGGCTGAAAACATTTTGCTTTGACTTCACTTTTGCACGTTATTTACCCGTTTTTCCCTATTCGTATGGTTTCCTTAGGCTAACCCCACTTGACTCCCCAAACTTCTGATGTGCCGACGCGCTTTTCAAGGGCTCAAATTGCGAACCCATCGTTACTTGGTTGTTGATAACTCTCTATTTATTTTCGTGGGAATCACATTCCCCCTCGCGACATGAAATTTTAACTACCTTCACTTTTCTTCCCCTCCCTAAGAAGATTCATCACAAAATTACTGGTTGGCGGACTTTCCGCGAAATAAAAAACCCACACCCAACACCCCCAAACTGGCAATCTGCCCTCGAAGACTCCTTCTTGTCAGATGGCGGGTCAACTAGCGTCCAGTGACCCCCAAAAAGTCTTTAACCAACCAGCTCAGAAAAAGTGCCCTTGGGGCCAAAAATGAGCAAACCTCAGGGCGCCACCCCCAAACTGCTCAAACAACGTCATATCCTACTCAATGAATTTAAATGCCGTAATATCAATAATAAATCTGGGAAACTAATTTTTATCTGACAGAGGAAAACTGAATAAAACACAAGATTGTTATGATTTTAATGAATTTTTTTGTGTTCTAAATAATTTTACCCCAAATCCAAAAACAAAATATAAATTTTTTTTAATTTCTCCGAAAAAAAGATTTGACCACTGGTAAACTCGTTCCAACAACAAATACCAAAAAAACCCCAAAGTCCACTCGAGGGGATCGTGGGGTTTAAATGTTACAAGACATACTTTTAAAAGAAAAAAAATTCTATTTTTTGTATTTATTGTTATTTTAGGATTAATTTAAATTTCTTTTTTTGTTGGTTACCCCCTTGCCAAAGAGCTTAGTTCTAGTTGCTCTAGAAAAGTGTGTTTACATTTTTTTTAAATTTCGGTTTTTTGAGAGAGAGTTTTTGTTAGGACAACTGCAAGTTTAAATTTCATAATTTTAATATTAAACTTTCTTTAAGAATGTTTTTCCCCATTAAAATAAATTTCGGGTACATATATAATTCATGGGGTTGGGTAAAATACCTAAGGGGCTCTGTTAAGACTGCTTTGTTTAATAACCTACAAAACAAGCCAAAAATGATCCATCTACCTCTGTTTTACTTGTGTAAACTTGGTTGAAGATTGTAAGTTAAAAAAATTACAGTTTTGAGAAACACAGTTAAAAGGCTTTTTGGGTCTTTTCCTTGCTATTTTTTATGCTTGCGCTACCAAAACATAAAAATTTAGGGGAAAGTATGCGCGATTTTTTTTGGGTTTGATTTTATTAAAAGATACTAAATCGGGTAAATAACGTACCAACCTAAAAATATAACGTGTTTACAAAAAATCAGTAGTGAAGCCTATACAAAAGTCTATTCATCCTTGGGTACAACGTGCCCCATCCGCGGACGAGACCGGGATGGGTCGCCCCTCTTTTGTCTGCTTTTTTTCCCTTTCCCCCTTTTTTGGGGTGACCGAACTTGGGCGAACATTTTTTTTTTTTTCACCTCCCTTCCCCCATTTAAATCTATTGTGATGAAAATAATTTATTCAGCGATTTTTTTTTTTGTTGCAAATTTTAAAACGTGGTTCAAATGGTACTTGAGTTATGAAAGGGTTTTTTTTCTTTTATGTCTATGATAAAACGGACGAAATATATGATATTATTATATTATTAAAAAATTTATCAAAAAAATTTATAGAAGCTTTTCCCGAAAACTCAGTCATTTTTTTATCGTAGAATTTCGTCCAAAACAATGAAATTCAATACGCACGCTCAATTTTTTTAATCACGTTATTAGATATTTGCAATTAAACAAAAAAATCAAAAAAAATTAAAACAATAAAACGGAAAAAGAATCCCGCAGGTAAAAACCTCAGCTTCTGGGATGGTCTATTTTACCACTACACCGCAACCCTTAGCAGCTGCCTCATACCCAACCCCACGCGTCCGTCGATGGGCCTTTTTTACTTCATGGATAGATAGACTTTAACAATTATTTTGCTGAAAAAAACTAGGAAGGAGTGTAAACACACGTTTCTAAAACAGTAAACCGGGCCATTATAAAAAAAACTGTTTGAATCTCAAAAATCGTTCGAAGGCAACAATAAAAACATGAAAGGGCCTAGAGTCGCTAGAGCGCTCCCGGGACGTTTGTCGAAGACAGGACAGCAATCAACATTGTGCTTGACAGCAGGGAGAGCCCCAGTGGGGGACAGACTGAGTTTAGCTAAATCCAATGTATGGCGGGTGTAGCCTATGGCAAATGGGTTTTGTTTTTAGGGCCCAAATTTGGGTTTTTTACAATAACTTTGAAACGCTTTGTAAACAACGACAAAAATAAATTTTTGTTAGCATTTTTTTGTCTTTAAATTTCTCCTTGCAATGTTTTTTTTGACTTTTTTCGTTCTGCTGTAACGCAAAAATTTGCGTTTTGCGTATCGCACTAATTAACAAATTTTGAGTCCATCTTTAAAAAATCCGCCTTTCCCCCCCCCCCCCTTTCCCCCCCCCCACCCCCCCCCCCCCCCCCTGGTTAATTTCCCAAATTTTGGCCTAATACATCTTTTTCAAACGGGGGTGGTAAGAAGGGGATTTTATTATGCTCCGAAACTAGGGCGAGCTCTGACGGTCGTCGTCGGGGCCCCTTCCCCATTTCTTTTCGACCCTTCCCCAAAGACGACAACCCCTGAAATGATCGTGACAAAAACATGGACAACACGACGTGAAAAACCCGTCATTTCCTTCCCTTCCCTTGCCCGTGGTGGTTCGACCAGCATTGGATTCCCCCTTTCCTCTCCTAGGGTAGTGGCCATTTTGGCCTAATGGTTGACGCGACCTTAACCGAAAAATAAATTTAAAGTAAACCAAAGACTCTTCTTAGCGTTTTGAACAAAAATAAACAAATTTCAATGTTTTGGTTTCGAATTAATTGGATGAGCGAAGCGAAATTTTCCCTTTCACTACATGGAAAAGAATCCCGGAAATTTTTTTTTTTTTCTTTCTTTTTTTTTATTTTTGTTGTTTTTTAACACGATTCCGGGTAAAACCCATACTCCAAATTGGATTTTTTAATTTTTTAGAGGCCCTTTGAAATCTTTGAAATTGAACTGCCCCGTTTTTGAGCGCAAACGAAAAAATTTTTTCCATAAAAATCGCAATTTTACGTTTTTTTTTCAAATTTTTTCAAAAAATTTTTCGACTTTAACACCCACATGCTTTTTTGATTTTTATGTTTTTTTTATAGGGTCTTTATTTATAAATTAATATATTGTGTGAAATTTCTAATCAAAAAAATTATTTCTCTGAAAACGCAGTTTTACGATTTTTTTTTGCTTTTTTATTCTTCGGCTTATAGCCCCTACATGCTTTACCGATTTTATGATTTTTGAGACCCTTTTTTTATGAATTGATATATTCGTGTGAAATTTGTCGGATCGAAAAATTATTTTTCTGATAATCGCAATTTAAGATTTTTTTCGATTTTTAAATATTCTCGACTTATAACACCAAAATGCTTGATCCATTGAAAGATTTTTTTACAGAAACCTTAATTTTTTAAAATTTATATTCGGTAAAATTTGGCGTAATCGAAAAAATTTTTTATCCTGAAAATACAATTTTACGCTTTTTTCAATTAAAAAAATTCGCTCATCCAACAACGCCCCGAAAAAAACGTTTTCGAAGCTTCCCATAAAGTAATTCATTTGATAATGCCCGGAAGTTTTTGTTTAATTATAGCGGTTAGTTCTGTAGAAAAAAATGGCAGCCAAGCCAAAACCCCGTAGGCGGAAAACAATGACCAACTAGGACCGGTATTAAAAAGGGATCGTCTAGGGGACACAATTCCCCTTTACACAAAACCAGAACACAAAACTTATCGGAACACCGTTTTCAAATTTTATAAGACAAGGTGATGGGCTACAGCTTAGCGATATCAGAATCGATTAGTCCCTCACCTTTTGCATTTGGGTCAGAAAATCATCTCATCGTAAATTTGGGTTTTTGTCCCATCCTCCTTTACTTTTAAAAAGAATACTTGCACCTCCAAACACTCTTTTCTAGTCGTGTGAGCAGGTTTTAAAGTTAATTTCAAATAAGTTTTTAAAATTTTTAACTTCAAAACAAACCCTAGGAATATCAATAAAGTATTTTCGGTTTAAATCAATGTTTAAAACGGGCCCCGTTTTGGGGTTTCTCACGGTTTTTTTGTTATCTTAAATTAAATGAAAGCGAAAAAAACATCCAAAGATTCAAACTTCACCAGTCTAGGTTGGTTTTAACTTAGCCCGGGGGTTACTTTAGTTTTTTTAGTTGTTAGTTTTTTTTAAACGGTGTTGAAACATTTGCTATGCTTGGCCCAGATTTGCGATCAAGAAAACTAGTCCATTATTCCCTAGAGATTTTCTATTGATTATACTAGGAAGTTTATTGTGTATTTCAATTATTAAGGTAAAAAAGGGGGGAAACTAAAAAATTGGGAGTGTCTGTGAAAGACAAATAAATTAATCTTCCATGCGTTTCATTAACTCTTTTAATTGTTTGCGTTTGTTGTTGTTATCTATTTGTGGTGTTTTATCTTATCGCTCAATGCCCGATACACAGCGAACTGATAGGCCAACAAAGTTATAAATATTTACTAGGTATCAAGATCATAATAGCAATAATACTAGGAATTTGATTGATTGATTGATTGATTTAACGTCTATCCTTTTCAGTTAAAACACTAATTTACAAAGGAGGACAACTAAATAAATCTTATAACATAGATGCAGACACAACAATGAACAACAGAACTTAAGTAAATATTTGAAATAGTAATATTACAATAACAATGTATTAAAACACAATAATTTTGGCAACAAATTAAAAAAATAATACTTAATACAATGACATAAATATAAGAGGGGGGGCGGTGAAAATAAGGGGGGAAAAGGAAAAAAAAATGAAAAAAGAAAAACCGTCAAAAACGAAAAACGAAAAGAAAAAAAATGCTTATTGGATGAGCGAAGCGAAGACTTCAATTTCACCGACTTCCCAAAAAATTTAGCTCATGTGTTTTTTTGTTTTGATTTTATTTTCCGTCTGTTTGTTCGCTCTCTACCGGACAAACGGCATATCCGATCTTGATGAAAATTTGAGGGGACCTTATTTTCGTAACATTTGGGCCGATTCTGACCAAACGGGTGTGGCTACAACGTTCGTATTTCACATGGACATTAAGGTTATGGTGATGTATTGCTTCTGAAAGAAAACGTTGAAAAAGTTAGCCAGAATATATAGAAATAAAGCTTTTAATATAAGTTTTTTGATTTTTTGTACGATATTTTCGTGCCATTTGGGCCAATTATGACCAAACGGGTGGGGCTACAACGTTCATATTATACATGGACATTAAGGTTATGGTGATGTAGTACCTTTTGAAAGAAAAAGTTGAAAAAGCTAGCCAGAATTCATAGAAATAAATCTTTTAATATAAGTTTTTTGCGGTAAATAACACCAATTAACAAGAAACAATAGAAACTTGACAACAATCACCTACAATGCGTAGGCAGCAAAACAAAGCACTTGCAAAAGTAAAGATATCCCACGCAAACTAAAAACTATAAAAAGCTCATCCATCAACGCGGCGGGACTTAAGCGTTTTCCTAGTTTATTAGACGATCCAGCTCAAACGAATATGAGGATTGCCAAAAATCAGGTACAGCAAATCAGCGAGTTGTCAAACTTTCGCGGAAGAAACCACCGTACGTGAATCTTCATTCTGGTGTTCAAAGCTTGATTACAATTTAGTACAAAAGATCTTGACTCTAATATACTAGGGAAACACCAAAGTCGTTGATAGACGAGTGGTAGCCATGTGTTGAGTACCCGGTATAATTCCCCATACTGGGCTAGTCCAGCCTTAGGTATAGGGGAGGAAAGGGGATGTTCCCGGGTACTCAACGCATGGCTCACTCACTCGGGCTTATCAACGACTTTGGCGTTTCCCTAGTCTACTTGGCAAAAGCGCCCTTATAACCGGAATGTGGGAGACCTGGGGTTTAATCCCTGGTCGGAAAGATTTTATAGTTTATGGGTTTTTTGGATGAGCGAAGCGAAGACTTTAATTTAACTGACCGCCCAAAAATTTAGCTCAGGTGTTTTTTTTTTTTTTTTTTTTTGTTGTTTTTCTGTCTGTTTGTTCGCTCTCTACCGGGCAAACGGCATATCCGATCTTGATGAAAATTTGAAAGGGGCCTTCGAATCTCTGAACTTAGACTTGCTACGTTTTTTGGGGACAATCGAATAAATATTTCTCATGATTATAGTACTTTGACGATTTTTTTCGATTTTTAGTACGATATTTTCGTGACATTTTGGCCGATTCTGACCTAACGGGTGGGGCTTAAACGTTCATATTTCACATGGACATTATAGATTATGGTGATGTATTGCTTCTGAAAGAAAAAGTTAAAAAAAGTTAGCCAGAAATCCATAGAAATAAAGCTTTTAATAGAAGTTTTTTTTTTTGTGCGATATTTTCGTGCCATTTGGGCCAATTCTTACCAAACGGGACGGGCTACAACGTTCATATCATACATGGACATTAAGGTTATGGTGATGTAGTGCCTTTCGAAAGAAAAAGTTGAAAAAGTTAGCCAGAATCCATAGAAATAAAGCTTTTAATATGTTTTTTTACGGTAAATAATACCTATTGACAAGAAACAATAGAAACTTGACAACAATCACCTACAATGCGTAGGCAGAAAAACAAAGCACTTGCAAAAGTAAAGATATCCCACGCAAACTTTAAACTTTAAAAAGCTCATCCATCAACGCGGCGGGACTTAAGCGTTTTCCTAGTATTTAAAAAATTATTAAACGTGTTTTGAAATACATATAACGCAAGTCTACATCAACTGTAACAATTATTGGATGAGCGAAGCGAAGACTTCAATTTCACTGACCCCCCAAAAAATTTAGCTCGGGTGTTTTTTTGCTTGTTTTTTTGTTTTTTTGTTTGATTTTCTGTCTGTTTGTTCGCTCTCTACCGGGCAAACGGCATATGCGATCTTGATGAAAATTTGAGGGGACCTTCGAAATCTCTGAACTTAGACTTGCTACGTTTTTGGGTACAATCGAAGAAATATTTCTCATGAATATCGTTACTTTTACGAATTTTTACGATTTTTAGTGCGATATTTTCGTGACATTTGGGCGATTCTGACCAAACGGGTGGGGCTACAACGTTCATATTTCACATGGACATTCCGGTAATGGTGATGTATTGCTTTCTGAAAGAAAAAAATTGAAAAAGTTAGCCAGAATCTATAGAAATAAAGCTTTAAATATAAGTTTTTTGACTCTTTGTTCGATATTTTCGTACAATTTGGGCCAATTCTGACCAAACGGGTGGGGCTACAACGTTCATATTATACATGGACATTAAGGACATTATGGACATTACCTTTTGAAAGAAAAAGTTGAAAAAGTTAGCCAGAATCCATAGAAATAAAGCTTTTAATGTAAGATTTTTACGTTTAATAATAACAAATTAATAAGAAACAATAGAAACTTGACAACAATCACCTACAATGCGTCGGCAGAAAAACAAATCACTTGCAAAAGTAAAGATATCCCACTCAAACTAAAAACTTTAAAAAAAGCTCATCCATCAACGCGGCGGGACTTTAGCGTTTTCCTAGTTACTATCGAAAACATAGCCGGTACGAAATACGAGTAAAGATTGCATGGTTTACTCAATCTCCCAGCGGAATTTGGGGGTACTTTGATCGTGCAAGATTCTATGCACCTTGGTCACTGCATACAATCACGGCCTGCCAAAAATTATTCGATAAAAATGTCTTCTTCAAGAACAAGAGACATTTCAAGCATGTTTTTTAATTTATTATTTCTTGTAGGTTTAAATCGCAACGGATGTTTTTTCATTTTGTGAGCAGTTCTCAGTTACCTAGCCACGGATGTCTGTTTAAAATTTTATCTTAATCTATTTTGGGCGTTCGGCCGTATGGGTCCAGACAGACAGACAGACAGACAGACAGACAGACAGACAGACAGACAGACAGACAGACAGACAGACAGACAGACAGACATTTAACATTGGACAGATACAGTCAGGACGAAGACCCGATAGAGTGGCGTTATAATTTCCTCATTCGCTTCGCTCACTCGTCTTATGAAAAGCTAGTCGTTGCTAGACGAGGGCTGCATCGGACTTTAGATTTATCATGTTTGTATGGAACTTCGCACAACTTCCATACACTTTATTTTATGAAACACTATTATGGAACTTGTTTTGAAATGCATAAAATACTTTGAAAAACATATGTCGTACAATTAAGTACGAGGCATGATTATAAGAATTTTTGGGAACCTTGAGCGTGCAAGGTATGGTACACGTTGGTAACTGCCATGCATTCACCGCCTGACATTCAAAACATGATTCGATAAAAAATTATTTCTTTATGGACAAAAGCTATTGTCGATAAATTAAATTTTACACATTTTCAGCGAATTTTAAATATTATTATTATTAATTTTGAATCATTACAGATTTTGCTGAAAATTCACCCACAAAACTGGCCACGGATGTGTGAACAAAATACTGGAAATATATTGGAATAGATATATTTCTTCTGAATTAGAACTCTTTGTTTAAAAATTTGCAAAAAACCGTATTGTATTGTATTATAAAAAGCTAGCGTGTTAAAATACATTTCGTTTCAATCTTTGGCAATCTTGACATTGTTCTGTGAACCTCGCATGTGTTTTGACCTTCCATCAGTGGAACTGTTTACTCCCCGGAACCATTGGCGAGCTCTGGCCGCCCCCCCCCCCTTTTTCCGATCCTTGACACGCAACGTGGGCGTGTAATTTCTGCAGCAGTCTCGAGTCTCCTGTGGCTGATTCTAAACAGCATAGGCCTCCCCCGCCGTATGGGTTAATCCCACTTATTTCCCCTAGGTTAAGATCATAATCTTCACATCACCCCCTAGTCAACGCCTTATTTACGCGCATGTTCGTATACTAGGAAAACGCTTAAGTCCCGCCGCGTTGTTGGATGAGCGTTTTTGGTGAATTGGGGCTGCCATGTGTTTTGCGGAAATTTTTTGTTGTTCTGTGAAAAAATCAGAACTTTGTTTAATTTTTTTTAAAATTAAATCAAATTAAATAAAAAATTAACTTATTTTTTTTAATTAATCGTTAATTTTAAAAAAGGAAAAAATCGTAATATTGAAATTTTTATAAGAAATAAAATTTTTCGATAACGCACAAATTTAACACAAATATATTAATTCTTAAAATTAAAATTCTGTGAAAAATCATTATAATCGGGTAAAGCATGTAGGTGTTATAAGCAAGAAAAAAATAAAAAAAATGTAAAATTGCGATTTTCATGAGAAATAATTATTTGATTACCTCAAATTTCACACGAATATATCAATTCATAAAATTAAGGTTCTGTGAAAAAATCATTACAATCGGATAAAGCATGTAGAGTTATAAGTCGAAGAATTTTTTTAAAAAACGAAAAAAAAAACGTAAAATTGCGATTTCATGAGAAATAATTTTTCGATTGCGCTCAAAAAACGTGCAGTTCTTAGTTTAGAGATTTCAAAAAGGGCCCCTATAAAATTTCATCGCAATCGGAGTATCGGTTTAGCCGGAATCGTGTTAACAGACGAACAAAAATACAGAAATAAAAAATAAAAAATAAAAAACATTCCGGATTTATTTCTCCAGTGTAGTGAAATGGAATCTTGGCTTTGCTCGCTACGCTCGCTACGCTCATCCAAAATATATGATTCGTTTAATATTATTCCACTCCCCCATTCCTAAAGTTTTTACTTTACGAGCGATATATTTTCACGTGACCTGTTGTGACTTTTCGGTCAAAATCAGTCTTTATTTCTCGTGGGAAACCGACCTCTGGGTGTCCAAGTAGGTAAATTGGAGTTAGGACAATTAGGAATGGATGTCCTAAGGCTGTTTAAGAGGACTCAATCTCTTGCATTCGCATTAACGACTGAAGAAAACCTCGAAAAAATTCTTCATTCAGGATTTCCGGTCTAGACGGGATTTGAACCCGGGTCCTACCGATTCAGAGTCTCGCGCTTTACGCTTGACCCAAAACACTACCGGTGTTTTTCGGTCAAGTGATAGTCCTCATAGCTAAAATGTGAAAGATTAATATTTTTACGCGACAAATTATGACGCGATTACTTTTGTACGCGATAAGTCGATCGTCGACGGGAAACGCTAACTGACAAACGCGCATCCAACGTAAAACTCGCGCTAGTTTGCAAAATAGCTCATAATTCATGAACTAAGCTACCACTTGTTGCCTGCTTGTATTTCACAAGCTTTATGAGCCAATTAACTAGATCCATCATTCTACATTAGAAACCCATTTGGAAATTATAAGTTGTTCCATGGCGAGCTAAAAGCCAGAATGCTACATGAATAGGCCTACGCGCGATTTGCACAAATCGGAATTTGACTCACGCCTGTTACAAAAGTCAGATTGCGCTACCATAATATTTTTTTGTGGGATAATTTCTGTAGACAGTAAGAATTAAGTTGTTCTTTATTTTTAATTTGTCCTTTGTAAATCCGTTTTTTAATTTAACTGAATAGGATGGACGTTAAATTCGTTAAATTTGTATTTTGAGTTTACCAACTCACTCACATAACTGATTTTCAGTAGGGGTACATTACATTTAAAGCAGACCAAGCCAACTATGTTGGCGCAGACTCCATCGACGAGCAACAATAACCAAGAGACCGGCATATTTTAAAGTAGGAAACAACGATCAGTCAAGCTGGACACGATTCCACCCTCGGACAGCGCCAGAATCAACAAGGCTAATTCGAAACAACCTTATAGAATGATATATTATGTGCTTCGTTGCTGGGACGGCTCCAAAGCCACCCTTTTGTTTACATAAAATTGCAAGATGTAACGGTAACGTTAATAATGCATATCATCATAATTTTTAATGAACTTTACAACATAGTTCATGACCATTAATTCTATATTTCCTTTTTTCATTTTGTATTTTTGTTTCATTTTATCATTTTTCACTTAGTACTAAGTGATTATTACCTTGGAACCTTGCGGTTATCATATGTCTATTGATTATCCGTCACAAAATTGACATTGATGATGACACACATAATGGCGAAGAATTGAAATTAATTTTTATTATTCCACATTTTGAAAATGGAAAATTCACTTTGCCTGTGGGTTTTATGTGGTAAATTATTTCTAAACTTATAATTTATTTCAACTTAAAACCATTATAATAAACCCTTTCTTTTGAAATGGAAACCAGGTGTTATTTTATTTTTTTGGAGGACATTATTATTACATTATAGACAATAGTTTCGAGCGTTAAAGCGCTCGACTCTAATTCGGGAGGTCTCGGTTCAAATCTCGTCGAGACCAGTAATCCTGACTGAAGGTTTTCCCCGAGGGTTTCCTGAACTCTTAAACTGCCCATTTGGACATCTCTTCACAATGCAAGACAGTGCTTTAGACACTTGAAGAGGGGCATGAATTGCACCCTGGGCAGGCTACCCACGAAAAATGATATATTTTTATATTCTGAAAAGTTTGAAATTGATCTGTGCTCTATGCACGCTCATTATTCTATGTGATATTTCCATCAAACTAGTTAAACAATACACTATGAATCTCGAAAGCTCTAGTCAGAAACTAAAGACACAAATAGTCGGTCTGGACAACGCTGTTATTCTTTTCCTTCTTTTCAAATTAAACACGAAGGCAATAGGATTTGACACAAATCTCCGAAGATCCTATGACATATCAAACAGTAAACAATAGAATACGGGACCTAGATACCGTCATGAAACAATAGCTTAAAATGTTTACAAAACAATGAAAGGTGGGATTATGGGCGAAACTTCCAGTTGAAAAAAATTATCAATGAAAAATTAAATCAACGAAGAAGCTAGTCTATATTGAATAAAATTTTTATTTTTATCGTGGGAAACCTGTTATAGGGTGCAATTAGCCCCTCTTCAGGTGAACTAGGTATGTGCGGATAGGAAATTGTGAAGGGATGTCCGAGGGCTATTTAAGAGGACTCAATCCCTTGCATTCGCCTTAACGACTGAGGAAAACCTCGGAAAAAACCTTCAGTCAGGATTGCCGGTCTCGACGGGATTCGAACCCGGGACCTCCCGAATCAGATTCGAGCGCTTAGCGCCCGAGCCAACACTGTCGGTTATATTGAAAAGGGATTTGAATGAATACCGTCAAGGATGCATTCAGCCTCTTGTCTTGGATAAGAGTACTTACTAAATCAAAAACATTTATGACATTTTGTTTAAAAAATACATTTTAAATAATTGCACTTTATTACTGCCTTAGCTCATAATTATTTTGTACAATCAAAGTGATTGGGCCTTACCTCATTCTTGTTGATGTTGATTCATTTCATTCACACATTATAATTTATTATCTGCCTCGTTGTTAGGACGGTTCCAAAGTCACCGTTTACACATTCCTAAGTCAAGAACTGGTGGTTAAAGTTCAAATCAGAAGTTAAAATATTCTGCCTTGAGCGGGAATCGAATCCTCTAACCATAAGACCAATTATTACAAAGCACACGCATCCAGTGGTGCTTCGGTCCCATGTATATAGAAAATAACGACGTATTGTCTATGACTCGTTGCAATTCAATCATCCCCCAAACTCGTTCAACACACTGGCTTTTATGGTTGTTTTGTCCGAAATATATTGACTGACGTCTTGATCACGAATGTGACGTTGGATTGGCTTCTCTATTTGGCAATGTTCACGCTTGTCCGACGCAGGTTCCGAGGTCGATGGTTGTGTTTGCCGTGGAGTGGTGTGTGGGGGGGGGGGGGGTTAGTTGGTTGAATAGCCTGCCGTGATAGATTTACGACAATATGTGCACAAAGAATGCAGAGTAACGCAATATATCATGTATATGTATTTATGAAACTGATACAACCCAGAAATTCCAAAATCCAATCCGACCTGGATTCAAACCAAGGACTCTTTCATTTCAGGTTGTTGTCTTAGCCAACCACCGAGGCAGTAATAAATTTTTATTCAAGAAGCTCTAATGATCCTTCATTCATGAAATTGAAGTCCTAAAATTAATTTTAAAAAAATCATTTTAAACGTTTAAATTCGCCCCCAAACTGTGACGTAACGACAAGAAGTCCGACCAACCAGGATGGACAAGTTTCTACCCGCGAACAAGGCTTATTGGAGCAACTTTAAAATAGATTTGTATCGTTGCTAGGACGGCTCCAAAGTCACCGTTTACGAATTCCAAAACCAAGAAGTGGTAAACTCCATCCATATTAGAAGTTAAATATCTTTTGCCTAAAGTGGGAAACGAATCCTGGACCTTTTGCATTTGAAGTAGATCCTCTAACCACAAGAACATTGAGCCACTCAAAGGTAAAAGCCGTATTCTACGGTTATAAATCTTCTACAATGTCATGCACAATTTAGAAGACACTTTATCCAATAAAAAACTTTTCTTAATGAAAAACAACTTGAAACATACTAGATGGAGACTGACAGCAAATATATTGAAAATTAGATTCAAACCGCCACAATTATAATTAAAATAAGATTCAAACCAAAATTTAGGAAATCGGATAAAAGATCGACAACTGTTTTACATTTTTAAGTTTTGAGCCGCGGCCATCTTGGAAATGGCGTACTGCAAGGAATGTCAGCGTGTCTCCTCATCTTATTTCATTATTTTTGTTCTAAAGAATATCTGTGCGTAGCGCACCTTCTTATCAAGATTTGCAGTATTCCTTTGAAATATCCTTTCAGCCAGACCAACTAATAGTCGGGTGACGTGTAACGAGCGCTTTCACAAGTTTCAAATATTACTAACGGTGTTGAAGCTGCTCAAAGCTTTGGCTCTAGTTTCTCACTTACAGAGAGAAAGCTTGACAGTATAGTTAACTTATTAAATATTAGATTTTGTTAACTATTTCCGCAATTATAAGCTTTAACGTCAGCACCATTAAGTTGGCCTTAAAAGCGAATCATTGGAAATGTTTTGCGTAAATTTTGTAAACATATTAAAAGTTTCACTTGCACTTATTTTTTATTATAATTTGTATCCATTGAAGTAACAAGAGTCAAATTGATCACCATCTACCCGATTAAACTTTTATAAATTAAAATATATGAATTTGTATCACGAAGATAGCATTGCCTTGCCTTGCAACTTGCCTACTAGGAAACTTTATTTATTTATTCCTCAATTCATATTGATTAGAAATTCAGCTTTTAGATATGTGATACTTGAAAACAAAATCTACATTTATGTTATGCATTACCCAACTCTGGTTGCAACCATTATTTTTACTTTGCCTTTATAACCCATGGGAGCTTACATATTGTGCCTTATAAGGTTTTGTAACAAAACACACATAGTGTACGGCGTCATTATAAGCCATTCTGTAAAAATTGCAATGAAATGAAGACAGAAGAGAAAAAACTGCATTACAATCATCTCGCGATTAAATTCTTTTACAGAAGCTTTTAGAATAATGAGTCCAGGTCAACATAACGGAGAAAATGGAGAGACACTTAAGCAATGAGAAATGTTTATACGGGATTATTATTTTATATTATCCTTCGGAAAAAAATTCGAAAATTAACTTCGTTCTTATTACGTTGTGAATTGTGGAGTTATGTATTTTAATGAAAGCACAAGGTGAAATTATTGCGTAGCAATTTTTCAGTCACTTGAGTTTATTTTCAACCGGCGATGTGAAGAATCGACAAGAGACCATACATTTTAAATTCATTATTGTATTAGTGAATACTCTGAGTTGTATTTTATAAACAAAATAATTTTGCAGCAGCGTTAGCTAGATTGTGACTGAATGAATGAATGAAAGCGAACTGATGAAAAGGCAAAAAGTTTTCAAACATTTGAAGGAGGGACAAAACCTTCCAAACAGAAATATCATTTAACTTATTAGAGCCAGCTGATTTGGACAGGGAATGTTGTTATATAATTACTTCAACACAGTTATTATTATGACTTATGAGCTATAAGTGACAAATACTAACATTTTGTATATGTTATAGTTTTTGACCGTCAGTATGTGAACGTTATCGTATGTTTTATCTAATGTGATATAAGTTCCAAAATAATATTAATAATAATAATAATAATAATAATAATAATAATAATAATAATAATAATTACGTGAATTTAGGGAAACAATGTTCCCCAGGGATATGAAATTTATTCCTATAATAAAATATAAATTAATTAATTCGTACTTTAAAGTCTTACTCTAAGTCACATAACTGATTTTCAGCGGGGACATTAAATTTAAAGCCGACTAAGCCAACCTGTTGGCGCCGACACCAGTCAACGAGTGAACAAAGAGACCTGTATTTTAAATAGGAAATTCCTACCAAACAAGCTGACCACGATTCCACCAGAAGCAACAAGGCTAATTTGAAAAGGTTTTAATATATATATGTTTTTTCGTAGATTTTCTCGGATATAATGTGACATGATGAATTCTTTCGAGTTTCCGAGTTAAAATAAGTATTATTACCAACGTTTATAATATTTATTATTATTATATTTATTTTTATTTTTGTTTTACGTCTATCCTATTCGGTTAAAACGGATAAACAAAGAAGGACAACTACATAAATAATTGCATAAATGCAGACACTATAATGAAGTATAATTATGTAAGTTATAAAATAGTAGTGTGACAACAACAATGTATAATATAACAATAATTCTGGTAACTTATTAAAAGTGGGTATAAAAAGAAAGGAATAAACTGATTTATTAGACGATCCCACTAAAACGAATATGAGAATAAATATCAGAAACGTGACTGAGTGGGTAGGCACAAAATAAGAATAAATTTATTTACTTTTATCTCAAATCGTGGGATTATGTGGAAGTATTGGGGGACGAGTAGAAATAAATAAATAAATGGAATAAACTGGTGGAGAGGTCGGAGGAAACTAAAACGCAAGAAAAGTGAAACGGAAGAAAAGTTATCTCGAATCTATGTTCAAAACAGTATCATGTCCTAAATATCGGTGTAAAAAATATATATTTATATATATATATCACTCAACCCGACGTGATTTTTTTTTTACATTCAGAACAAAATTTATTTGCCTTGCCTTTACTTAATCAGAATAACTATTTGTTAACAAAATGCCGATCATCTGTGCAGTCGCAAGACATGAATATTTGGGATAATTTGATTTTTCAAATTAAGTATATACAGTTCGATTTTTTTTTTAAAAAAAACAAGGTATAGACGTATTTCAATGGTACAATAATTTTCATTGACGGATTTAATTTAATTTCTGCACACTTTGCTTTGATTTGGGTGTGGGTGTGGCAGTGTGCGGGAGGGGTAGGGAGGAGGGGGGGGGAGTTAAATGCCTAATAAATAAGTGTGACCCAACATCACACCAAAGCCTACCAAAGGTTACGATCGAAATTAAATTCACTTGTTCTCGATTCATACAGGTATATTAATAACGTGTTTTTAGTGAAAGATAAATATTGAGTTTCATAGTATACGTAGATCGTAAATCATAGCGTTCGTCTGCAACACCCAGCCAATTTTGCAAAAATTACTGCTCACGGTAAAAACCTGATTACACAAACAAATAGAGCCAGAAGACTCAACTCAACACTAGATTCTAAAGGATTAAGCTACATGTATAAATAAACCCCCTAAAATACAAAAATTTGTAAAAAAAAATGGCAGCCAAGCTCTCCTTCCAAAGTCTTCGGCTATGAATGCTGTGAGATAAAGAAGTTGAGCCAAGCATTTCATTCTTTCTCCCTAGTTTCACATTGAAAAGAAGTAAGATCATTTCGCCTGTTGACGAGCGCCATGCCAACCCTTTTCGTGGTAAAAAAAAAAGTTAAAATTTTAAATTCAAAATCATAAAAAATTACTTGGCCATTGACTTTTTAGAGTCCTCGTACCAAAATCAATAGCCAAGTAATTTTTTTATGATTTTGAGTTTAAAATTTTTCCTTTTTTTTTACCACGAAAAGGGTTGTCTTGGCGCTCGTCAACAGGCGAAATGATCTTACTTCTTTTCAATGTGAAACTAGGGAGAAAGAATGAAATGCTTGGCTCAACTTCTATATCTCACAGCATTCATAGCCGAAGACTTTGGAAGGAGAGCTTGGCTGCCGTTTTTTTTTTTTTTTTACAAATTTTTGTATTTTGGGGGGATATCACATCTTTTTGTTGTTTGTTTCATATCAAGGCTTGAAATATGTGAAATACGTGTAAAGGTGGATACAGTGCCTTTGAAACAGATTGTCTAGAAACAAAAGCTACCATCTTATTTTTTGTTTACAATATGTAGGCCTAGTTGACAATATTCAATGTTTTTATTAAATTTAATATGGTTAATGTCGTCTTGGGTTTTTGTGTGAATGATTTGTTGACCGGACTATAACACATTGACGCATAATTTTAATCAGCAATTAAAATATTAAAAATTGTAATAAATACGACCTAACGTTTTTCCCAAAGTAAAGAGTGGTAGGGAACAGTGGGGGTGAAATATCGCTTGTCTCCTGGCGGATTATTATGTTTCATATTATTATGTACCATCATGCCAAATTTCATGCTGATAACTCATTCGGTACCTTTATGGTGAATGCTGGAAATCAAGGTAAAAAAATATAAACTATATGGGATGGGGGTTGAAAAAGTGTTGTTTAGGAAATGAGAATAGGGTTATTGGGTTAAAACACATTAAAACATAATTTACTAATTTGAATAAAATACAATTTTGGGTTAGAGCTATGAATTATTCCAATTTTAGGGGATGATTTAGGGGATGTTGGGGGTGGAATATCGCTTGCATCGCGACGAATTATTTTTTATATTAGTATGTAACATCATGCCAAATTTCATGCTGATAACTCATTAGGTGCCTTCATGGTGAATGCTGGAAATCAAGGTAAAAATAATATAAACTATAAAGGGATGGGGGTTGAAAAAATGTGGTTTAAGAAATGAGAATAGGACGATCGGGTTAAAACACATTAAAACATAATTTTAATAACCACCTAATTTGAATAAAACATCAATTTTAGATTAGAGTTATGAATTATTCCAATTTAAAGGGGTGTTGAGGGTGGAATATTGCTTGCCTCTCGGCGGATTATTTTTCATATTATTATGTACCATGATGTTAAATTTCATGATTATAACACATTAGGTGCCTTCGTGGTAAATGCTGGAAATAAAAATAAAAATAATATAAACTATTAGGGATGGGGGTTGACAAAATGTGGTTTATATAATGAAAATATGCCGATTGGGTTAAAACACATTAAAACATAATTTTAATAACTAATTTAAATAAAAATTCAATTTTAGGTTAGACCTATGAATTATTCCAATTTTAGGGGATTATTTAGGGGGTGTTGGGGGTGGAATATCGCTGGCCTCTCGGCGAATGATTTTTCATATTAGTATGTACCATCATGCCAAATTTCATGCTGATAACTCTTTAGGTGCCTTCATGGTGAATGCTGGAAATCAAGGTAAAAATAATATAAACTATTAGGGATGGGGGTTGAAAAATGTAGTAAAGGAAATGAGAATAGGCCGATTGGGTTAAAGCACAATAAAACATAATTTAATAATTTGAATAAAAATTCAATTTTGGTTTAGAGCTATTAATTATTCCAATTTTAGGGGATGATTTAGGGGGTGTTGGGGGTGGAATATCGCTTGCCTCTCGGCGAATGATTTTTCATATTAGTATGTACCATCATGCCAAATTTCATGCTGATAACTCACTAGGTACCTTCATGGTGAATGCTGGAAATCAAGGTTAAAATAATATAAACTATAAGGGATGGGGGTTGAAAAATGTGGTTTTGGAAATGAGAATAGGCCGATTGGGTTAAAACACATGAAAACATAATTTTAATAACTAATTTGAATAAAACATCAATTTTAGATTAGAGCTATGAATTATTCCAGTTTTAGGGGGTGTTGGGGGTGGAATATCGCTTAATTGCCTCTCGGCGGATTACTTTTTATATTATTATGTATTATCATGTCACATTTTATTATGATAACTCATAAGATGCCTTCGTGGTGAAAGCTGGAAATCAAGATAAAAATAATATAAACTATTAGGGATGGGGGTTGACAAAATGTGGTTTATATAATGAGAATAGGCCGATTGGATTAAAACACTTAAGAACACAATTTTAATAACTAATTTGAATATAAAATCAATTTTGGGTTAGAGCTATGAATTATTTTAATTTTAGGGGATGATTTAGGGGGGGTTGGGGGTGGAATATTGCTTAACTCTCGGCGGAAGTTTGTAAGTCTGAGAAACATCTAAGTGTGGTCCAAGTTTCATAGTTCTAAGATGTATCGTTTTCTCTGTAGGCTCTTATTCCTCTATGGCAGAATCCACTACCCCCCCCCCCCCAACCAACCAACCAACCAACCAGCCAGTCGAAAGATTTTCATCTATTTTTACGCACTTTTTAACACAGAACGGGTTATCGGATCGGGCTGATTTTTTTTTGGTATGTCATGGACCACATATCAGGTCATATACCGAGTTTCAAGATTGTAAATCTTTTGGGACGGCGTGTGCAGATAGCTAAAAATCCGGGTAGCTGTAAAAAAACTCGACTAACTAAAAAAACTCGGGTAGCTGTAAACAGGGCCGAGTTATCGTCGCCTACTAACAGTCGCGTGCGCTTGGCTGCGGGTGAACGACCGTCGCCCTAGATGCTATTAAAATTTCAGTATTTTTGAATGTGTTTTAAGTGGATTTTTACAAAATGGCAGTTTTGACATTATTTTGTGTATGTTTGGTGTATTTTTTAGAATACAATTTCTTAATTTCTTAATTTAATCAGTTATTTGACTGGGTGGGTATAGCCTCTAAATACGAATTTATTTATTTGATTTATTTATTTAATAAATCAACTTATCTAAGCGTAGTAAAGAACCTTGTGTAAAGTTTTAACATCTTTTTTTGCCAGAGTATGTTTTAATACAAATAATATGGACAAATATTCTTAATCCTGTCAAATAAGATCGTATATTGACGCTTGGAGGAAAAAATTGCGATGTCGCTGAATTTTTGCAGAGACCTTCCTTATATAATACTAATCAACATACTAAAACTCCCCTACAATTGGACTGGAGCTTGGGCCGCCATATTGGAAAATGGCGGCCAAAAGGTGTTTGTTATCGAATATCTCCAAATTGGTTTGAGATAGACAAAATATCTCAATGGCAAAAATATTCCCCATTTAATTCCCTACAAAACAGGTATCTTCTATAGTTTTGGTAGGGGCAACGGTTACGTCACAAATTCGTGGTTTAAATGTTGCTCATTGGAGTACCAGCTTATTTCCAAATTTTCACGCCCAGCATCAAACAATGCCCGGTAAATCCGTAAGAAATCGATTTAAATACAAAAGGACTTTTGTACGGGGTTCATGAAAGCTTCTTTTAGTATTTTAAAAAATCAGGTCTGCGAAATCGAATTTTGCATTTACCCGGAATTTGGGTTTTTCCATTGTTGGCATTTCCTCAAAATTGCCCTTTTTGACTGTCCATTATTAAGCACTAAATAGCATTGGAGGAAAAATTATTTCTACGCACATTGAAATGACTCAAATAATGATCCGATTACAATCAAAGTTTAAATCCAATATGGCTGCTAATTCCTAATATCCACAACATCAAAGTGAATTATGTAACAAAAAGAGTGTAAAAACAGCACGAAAACAGTATTCATATTGTTAATATTAGGAATTAGCAGCCATATTGGATTTAAACTTTGGTTGTAATCGGATCATTATTTAAGTCATTTCAATGTGCGTAGAAAGAATTTATCCTCCAATGCTATTTAGTGCTTAATAATGGACAGTAAAATATGTCATTTTTTAGGAAATGCCAACAATGGAAAAACCCAAATTCCGGGTAAATGCAAAATCCGATTTCGCAGAACTGATTTTTTAAAATACTAATGGAAGCTTTCATGAACCCCGTACAAAAGTCCTTCTGTATATAAATCGATTCCTTACGGATTTACCGGGCATTGTTTGATGCTGGGCGTGAAAATTTGGAAATAAGCTGGTACTCCAATGAGCAACATATAAACCACGATTTTGTGACGTAACCGTTGCCCCTACCAAAACTATAGAAGACACCTGTTTTGTAAAGAATTAAATGGGTAATATTTCTCTTGTTGAGATATTTTGTCTATCTATAACGAATTTGGAGATATTCGATAACAAACACTTTTTGGCCGCCATTTTACAATATGGCGGCCGAAGCTCCAGTCCGATTGTAGGGGAGTTTTAGTATGTTGATAAGTATCATTTAAGGAAGGTCTCTGCAAAAATTCAGCGACATCGCAATTTTTTCCTCCAAAAATTCTTATTTGACAGGATTATCTGGTATTTTTCAATCAATTTGCAGTTTTTCAAATATAATTTGATTTTAATCTGAATTAGAGGTACGATGGCCTTAGTTGTGTGGTCCTCTTAAAATACCGATAACTTTTTCCATTGAGCATTAGGTTGCATGACAGCTTGCTTAATGGGTGAATCGAGATTGGTTTCATGCTTCATCATCTATGTAAACTAATCCCTTCATCTCGTGTAGTCTTCTAACCTCTCTATCTCCGATTGCGAGTGAGAATAGACAAAAGATTCTAGCAATAAGCTCCGGTCTTGGCCTAATTGTTATCGTTGTAATTAGGATGAAACTAAAACTACAGAAAGTAGCACAAATATTCACACTGGATAATACTAGGAAAACGCTTAAGTCCCGCCGCGTTGTTGGATGAGCGTAATTGGTGCATTGAGCTGCCATGTGTTATGCGGATTTTCTGTTGTTCTGTGAAAAAATCAGAAGTTGTTGAAGATTTTTTTTAAATTAAATTAAATTAAATTAAATAAAAATAACTTACATTTTTTTAATTGATCGTAATTTTAAAAAAGGAAAAAATCGTAATATTGAAATTTTCATAAGAAATAATTATTCGATTGCGCACAAATTTTACACGAATATATTTATTCATAAAATTAAGGTTCTATGAAAAAATATTATAATCGGATAAAGCATGTAGGTGTTATAAGCCGAAGAAATTAAAAAATTCGTAAAATTGAGATTTTCATGAGAAATAATTTTTTGATTATGCTCAAATTTCACACGAATATATCAATTCATAAAATTAAAGTTCTGTGAAAAAATCATCACAATCGGATAAAGCATGGAGGAGTTATAAGTCGAAGAAATTTTAAAAAAAAACGAAAAAAATCGTAAAATTGCGATTTTCATGAGAAATTATTTTTCGATTGCGCTCAAAAACGTGGCAGTTCTTAGTTCAGAGATTTCGAAGGCCTCCATAAAATTTCATCGTAATCAGAGTATCGATTTAGCCGGAATCGTGGAATCGTGAATCGGAATCATCTGACAATGCTTTTTTTAATTCTAATTTTAACAATCAATTATTGTGGATATCAACTAAAAGGTACTCTAGTAACATTCATGCAAAATTTAGTAATGATATTTCTTATTCTAACGTTCATCTACAATTTCAACATATGAGCGCTCGCATTTTAGTTGGGCCTTAAGCTCGGCGCACCCTCTTAAAGTTTTGCTCCGATATCAATACAAATCTAACGAGTGTGAGGCATCATTAAAAAAAACTGTAAAAATGCAATTTAATGAAAAGAGAAGGAAAAAATTCATGTAAATTTTTATCTCAAGATTACGTTTTTCTAAATTGGCTTTCAGGATAATGAGATGAAAATAACGGAGAAAATATGAAGAAACTAACGCAATAATACATTTTTAAAAGGAATTGTTAAAATCTAGATTACATCAAATTAACTTTGTTAAGAGAGAAGAGGGAGAAGAGAAGGAAAAAATTCATGTTAATTTTTACGTTTTAGATTACGTTTTTCTAAAGTGGCTTTCAGGATAATGAGATGAAAATAACGGAGAAAATATGAAAAACTAACGAAATAATACATTTTCAAAGGGGATTGTTAAAATCTAGATTACATCAAATTAACTTTGTTAGAAAATTGAAACTTAAAAAAAAAAAAAAAAAAAATAACTTTATATATATATATTTAAAGTATATATATATATATATATATATATATATATATATAAAGTTTAAATATATATATTTAAACTTGGCTTTATAGTAGGCGACTATGACGCTGTTGTATGACGCCCCGGTGTAGTCACTTTTTAATTTCTGTCTGTACTAACATTATATATATATATATATATATATATATATATATCTTGTTTTTACGTAGATTTTCTCGGATATAATGTGACATAATGAAATTCTTTCGAGTTTCCGAGTTAAATAAGTTTTAATACCAACGTTTCGAACAGTTCTCCCTGCTCATATATATATAATATATATATATATAAATATATATATATATATATGTTTTGTCTTAAGCTTTCGTGATCCATGGTTAATGTTTTAAGTATCTTTACGGTAAATAATCACGCACAGTATTATAGAAAATAACTTTTAATCCCAACGTTTCAGAAAAACTATGTTTCCATTTTCAAGGGAAGGGTAAAACAAAAATTCAATAAAACAACAACAGCATTATAAAAATAAACAAATAGAAACAAAAAACACACTACCTTGCAAACATAGAAAATTACAAAGATCCAATTGCAGTGAACCTAAAATCAAATCACTTGGTTGCATTGTGAGTGGGACTTCTTGTGACCATTCTAGCAGGCCTATCGCTGTCTTCATGTCTAGGTACCACAGGCGGCTCAGTCTCATACTTTTCAAGAGCTGCAGTATGACTTCTAGTCATTCTGCTGGATTCCAAATTTCTAGACAAGATGGTTGGGTCCGTCCGGACCGTCCCACGTTCGTCTAGAACTGCAGGCACTCTATCAGCCGCTATACCGCTTTCTTTGACTAACCTAACTAACTAACTTTAACTTACTATATATATATATATATATATATATATATATACAAACAAACACACAACCAAACACATCCAAATTTGGTTTTTGGGTTTTTGTTCGTGTATTTTCTCTTCGACGTGGGACCCACGTCTGCAGTAGAAGCAGCAGCAGTAGTTTTTTCGAAGCTGTAAGGGTCTCGTCCTGATGATGGCTGATGTGATTCAGCCGAAACGTCGACCAGCTGACAATGGTCCTTGTGTAGGCCAGCTAGAGAGAAGAGAAAATACACGAACAAAAACCCAAAAACCAAATTTGGATGTACCTATGACTGTTCGTGAAAACCTACGTGCTAACATATATATATATATATATATATATATATGGATTGTTGTAGGTTTTCGCGGCCCGTCATAGGATAAAAACAAGGATCTTGGGTAAAACCGCGTCGAAAATAAGATGAACCAGGGCAGAACCTGGGCGTCCACCGACGTTTCGTCTGTACTACGTCAGACATTTTCAAGGTTGACTGTGACTCTACGGAGGTTGGAGTCACAGTCAACCTTGAAAATGTCTGACGTAGTACAGACGAAACGTCGGTGGACGCCCAGGTTCTGCCCTGGTTCATCTTATTTTCGACGCGGTTTTACCCAAGATCCTTGTTTTTATCATATATATATATATATATATATATATACAAATAAAAATAAAAGGTAAATTAATTGTGTAGTAATGAAGTCAGGCCACAGAGATATTCTCATCTGGAGATGTAAAGAATCGTCAGAGAACCTTACATTATTAAACTTTGTTATTTGTGTGGACACGCTTGGTTCTATATTTTATAAACAAAATAATGTTTTTGCTGCGGTCTACATTGTGACTGAACGAATGAATGAAAGAGAGCACAAGAAAAAGGAAAAGGTTTTTAAATATTTTTGGGTGGGACAAAACCTTCCAAACATAAAGTTTATTTATCTTATTCGAGACAGCAGGGAATGTTGTTTTTTGTTTATTTCAAAACAGTTATAATTATTACGATTTATGAGTGACAAATAAACATTTAGTTAATTATATTGGTTTTGAACGTCAGTATGTAAATAATAATTTTTAAAATCGTATTTTCGAGTCCACGCACTCAGTCAGGTAACTGATTTTCACTGCGGTACATTAAACCAAAGCCGCCAAGCCAACCCTGTAGGTCCCGACGAAATCTACGAGTGAGCGATAACCAACCAAAGATCGATATTTTTAATAGGAAATATAGCAATCAGTGGTATGGACAGTGCGAACACCCGCGGAACAACGCCAGAATCAACAAAACCGATACAGAACAACTTTGAATTTATTTAGTGCCTCGTTGCTAGGACGGTAACAAAGTCACCGTTTACTAATTCCTAAGACATGAACTGATGGACCTAATGAGAAGTTTAAAAACTTTTGTCTAGAGCGGGAATCGGACCCTGGACCTTCTGTATTGGAAGCAGAGACGCTAACCACAAGACCAACGAGACACACTATGTGATCTTTATCTTATGTGTCCGCCTGACAAAACAAATACACATAAAATGTGATTTAAGTTTTCATAAAACAATATGACTAATGGGGATTTAGGAAAACAATGTTCCGCGGAGATACGGAATTTATTCCAATAGTGCAATATGTGTAAATAAATTCGTTTATGAATGTAGTAGGCCTATAACATTCAATGACATTTTTCATACTTACGTTTGAGAGACTTTTTTTTACTCATGCCTAATGTGAGCAAAGATTGGTTTTAGCTTGGGCCGTTTCTATAGTAAAAAATAGATTTCATAACCATACCTATTTAATTAATTTGGAATGTCTCTTTCAAAGACTTGAAATTATAATTTAAAGGTTTATTAAATATCCAAACAAATACTCCTAATTTAACTAATAACGGAATTCCTGTTACACAGCATGGATATCTAAAACGACTGTATTCACTTCAGCACAACCCCTCCGCATTTAATATAATGAATACCAACATTCCTATCAAACGGTGATAAAAAGAACTTCCCCTTGCAATGTGCACTGTTCATTATCCAGTAGCTTTTATAATTGTCCCAGGAACGCAATTAAGTTTTATATAACGTTTACTTCAGTAAACGAAAATTTCTCGAAAATTTAGATGTTCATTTTCATTAGGTGCGATTATTGCAAAATATATAATAATGTAAGTTATTAGAAAGCTTCGCAAACGCTTTTTCAGGCGCGTTGCTGGATGAGCGTAATTTTTTAAAACGAAAAAACGTAAAGATGCGACTTTCATGAGAAATAATTTTTCGATTACTTTCGAATTTCACACGAATATATAAATTCGTAAAATTAAGGTTCTGTGTTAAAATAATTACAATGGGATAAATAAAGCATGTAGGTGTTATAAGTCGAAGAATATTAAAAAATCGAAAAAAATCATAAAATTGAGATTATCACGAAAAATAATTTTTCGATTACGCTCAAATTTCAGACGAATATATTAATTCATAAAATAAAGGTTCTGTGAAAAAACCCATTACAATCGGATAAAGCATGTAGGTATTATAAGTCGATGAAATTTTAAAAAATCGTAAAATTGCGCTTTTCATGTGAAATAATTTTCCAATTGTGCTCAAAAACGTGGCAGTTCTAAGTTCAGAAATTTCGAAGGCCTCCAGAAAATTTCATTGCAATAATTTAGAGTATCGTTTATCCGGAATCGTGTTAACAGACACACAAAAATACAAACAGAAAAAAAGAAAAAAACATTCCGGATTTTTTTCTCCATTGTAATAGAATGGAATCATCGTTTCGCTCGCTTCGCTCATCCAATTCAAATTTTCGATAGATACTACAAAATTCAACAAGAACAATCCTTTATCAACATATAAATGGGATTTTAATTGGATGAGCGAAACGAAGATTCCATTTCACTACACTGGAGAAAAAAATCCGTTTTTTTTATTATTTAATTTTGTGTGTCTTTTAACACGATTCCGGCTAAACCGATACTCAAATTGCGATGAAATTTTCTGGAGGCCTTGGAAATCTCTTAAGGTGGTGCGGGCAGCCACCCTCGCCCGAACGCAGGTAGATTTTCTTTCAGTCCGAGTCAGACACTCGTCGGAGCAGGTCCACGGCCGGTCTCCGCTCCGACCACCAATCTGACTTTGAATTACTTTTCTATGCTTCTCTACTCCATTTTAGAGTCTGCACCCAGGTATACGGCAAGAATACTGGACCTCGGCCCTGCGGTCCGAAGGGAGGACATTCAATGGAGTTGAATAGAATGAAAGGGTATCTTGAATACATAATTCACCTGTCATTGTTTACTATCGCGTGTACCGAAAACATATTTATATGAGGGAAATTGTTACATTTTCCGAAGAAATCGAAGACAATATAGTAAATACGATTGAAATTGGCTTTTGAATGAAAATTTTCAGGCAAAATTAGACTATTTGTCATACAAACCCCATGTGACAATGTGTGTCTCCCTTTGAAATTTGAATACACATGTTATGTGATTTCCAGGAGAGAAACACACAACCACAACAACGTTGCATCCTTCTCCTCTTATCTGGGTAATTTCCACTCACTCGGATGTAGGCTTACGCCTTTTTCCGCTCTATCACGATGGCTCATGCGGCTGGGGCACTTCACCTATGTGTATGACATCACATTTGAGGGACGTGGGTTCGATTCCTGCCTAAAGCATTGTTTTATAATAATAGATTTTCGAAGGAAACCTGCCCAGGGAAAACTTGTTTTAGGTTACTAAACTAGGTATTATAGTATTTGAATAAGTGGGGAGGAATGGCCGAGGGTTGTTAGTATGAGTCACTCCCATTTGCCCTTGACTTGGGAAAACCTCCAAAAAAAATCAGGATTGCCGGTTGCTGGTATCGACCCGACGATGCTGCGACCTCCTGAATCAGAGCCTCATGTGCAGGCATTATCATAATCATATTCACTATCATTATCATTATCATTATCATTATCATTCTTCTTATTTTTTAAAATAATATTGGCGGTTTTTGGTGATGGTTCTTGTGTTTTACATTTATTTTATTGCTATCATAGTATTCGAGGCAGCGAGAGATGAAATATGAGGATGAAAGACAAATGAGAGAGAGAGAGAGAGAGAGAATGTTCAAGGGTTATTCTATAGGATGCATTCGCCCTTTGATAGCGGAAAACTTTGGGGAAATACTGCAGTCAGGATTGCCGATTGCTGGTATCGAAACGACAACCTTTTGAGTTACATAATCCGGAAGCAACCCATCTGTCGGTGTAGAACTGATACAGAGGAAAATACATCACCGTAGTGTATTAGCTAATAGGTGATCTAAATGCCAAATGTCCTAGTCCAGAGTAGATCAAGAAAAACGTTTACTCACGCATAGGATAAAATCAATTATCTTTATCTATTGCTATACGCATCACTAGATTTACGACTTCTGTGGCGGTCACTTCGCAAGTCTAGACCACATGTAATTCTTGGAAAGTCTATTTTAGCCCAAACAAAAGCTGCCTTCCGGGTAGCGGGCGGACGCAGTTAGTTGACAAATGAGGTGCATGCAGAACGTGTTTGTTGTTGAACAAGTTTTGTAAGTGTAATGTGTTCAAACTCGTTTGTGATCATCGATATTATTGAATTTTGTATACTTCCAAAGTGTGAATGTTTCAGGGCGTAGGCATATACATTATTTTGTATACTAGACTATATTTTATTTTCTATTGCTAGTTTGAATTTATCGATGTACATAATAATGTGTGTACAGTTTCATAATGCGTAAAATGTAACTCAAGAGACTATCTAAAAATGTACCTATAGTGAATTTGGAAATATGTGCACGATATTTCAATCGGAATGGCCGGGTGCTTTCACACTATATTGTGATAAATATGCCACGACAGTACACGAAGAAGCGAAAGCGAGGGAAGGCTTCAATAGCTAAAAAAAAATATGGCAATGTAGATCTCAAGGTAATCAAACATGTTCCCGAAGACAGCTGCTCCAGCAAAGGGGAGACTTATATCACGATAGAGTAAGTAAACGTTTTGTTTTCTGCTATTTGAACTTTTGTTAGTAATTTACTAAAAATTATTGGGCGTTATTATCCATTGCCTTTTACACAAATATCGGTACGTCTATTGTCATCGTACAAACTTGAATAGGACTACACGCAGTGTAATATACATATTTTGTAATCTCAATCGGGGCGGGGGTGATGTGATTGACAATGAACGGTGAACTCAAAAAACAAGTGTAAAGACTTGATCGAGAATAGATAGTTTTCAGGGTTTACCGACGTCCGTTTACCAAAGTTGTAGTTAGCAATTATCATACCTGTACAGAGCAAAATAAAATAATAATTACAAGTTCAATAATGATTTTAAAAAAAGATGGATAAAAGCAACAATTTGCTATAAATGGTTGACAATAACTTATCCGATGTCCTCAATGAAGCAACAAATGTGTCAAGCATCAGGTGTGTAGCACAAAACATTACTCGAAATATTAGTTGTGTAATTATAAATTCTAGATTGAAAGAATAATAATTATGTTTTACCGTTAGGGATGATTTGAAATCGGGCGATACTCATGTTGTATGGGCTACACACCTGACAACCCACCATCTCTCTCAGTAGAAAATACGCCATCTGAGGCCGATTGTAGGGAAATAAACAAATTATCCGGCAATCGCTTGGTAGGCCTGGTGAAGGTCAAGTGTCTGCCCTCCATAGGTGACCAACACCCTCTAGATTCTAGAAGCCACAGCACACAAGAACAGGATTGGTATTTTTCTAGTCAACAACGAACTAAAGATGAAACAAAACCACGATTATTGGATTCAAATTCAAGCGCAATTGAACATCAGTAACCGCCGTTTGTGACTTGATGTATACAGCGACGGCGGTTTCGATGTATTTACATAGTTCTATTATAACCGTTATCGTATTATCATATTATTTAGCATATTTATTATTATTTATTACAAGGAAAACGCCTAAGTCGTTGTTAGACGAGTGAGTGAGCCATGTACAGAGTATCCGACAGGGGCGTAACCAGGGTACTAATATTACCCGGGTAAGATGCGGAGGAAGGGACTTTAAGGAAAGTAGCAGGGGGGTTTGGGGGGCGAGCCCCCCAATTACAGCGCCGCAGGCGATTTTTTGAAAATTTGGGTTTTTAGAGTGATTTCTGAGCGTTTCAGATAAATTACCGGACTGAATGCAAAAGTGAAATAATTTCGTTTATGTAGTTTGAAAAACAGAAAACATAAACAAAAATGGAACATATAGACGAGAATGAAAAGTATTGAGTTTTGAGTTTTGGGGCTAAGTAAGGAAGCTGCTGGTACTTAAATGTTAATAAACTATAAGCACGATTTGGAATCTGGATTGCAGGTATCTGATATTGTAAGTTAGACATCGGAATATGTTTTACCAAGCGGGACACGTTGGAGCAGTGGCGGGACGTGGGACTTTAGTTTGAATATCGGGACTGTCCCGCCGAAAGCGGTAATAAGTACCCTATGCGGAGACCCAAATCTTCGATGTCAGTACGGAGTTCTGGGGCAAACAAATAGGCAGTCTTTTTACTTTCCAAATTATTAACAAATCGTTAAAATCAAACCTTGAAAAATAATTTTTAATTTTTAACAACTTTTGTAGGTGAAGATTAATATTTCATCTAGGATAAGTTATAGTTTAACTTTAATTTATTGTTATTACCAAAACAAACTAAACGTATACTTTGAATAAAAATAGTTAAAAAATAATTAAAAGTACTTACAAATTAAATATACATATTCGGTACAAGATAAGCCATGCTTGAACACTCGAAAAAGTTGTTGATGAGAAAAATATATAGTTAGTGATAATGAATTAAAATGCATGTTCTGACTTACGTTCAATCTGCTCTCTGAAATGCAAACCGAAAAGCGCAAAAAAGTCGTTAGGACCTACTTGTTTTAATCACTAGGCCTATATTGTTTAGTTTGTAGCACTCATGATTGCACGTAACCTTACTAATGGGAAAAAAACTGCGCTAACAACACAATTAAAATTGAACATCCACAAACTGTAGTATTTCAATACGTAGCCATGAGCCCACACACGTAAAGTATTTCACAAAACAGTCACTTAATTCACATACGTTGAAACGAAATAATTCGATATGAAACACACTCACTGTTGAACGTCTACATAATGTAGCTAGGCTTCCGACACTGTCAACCCTTGTAAGGTCAAGACAAGACTAAAACGAAGCAAAAATGAGCAAAATAACGGTCGTCAACCTGAATGTCTGTACTTCCAGGAATCGAGCTTGTTTGAGATGAATGGCATGCACTGACCATTGACCAATCCACCCCCTCCCGCCCAACCAATGACACCTGCACACCACGTTTGATTTCTACCGCCAGACATCAACCCTTCGCTTTTTAGTTGTCGAGAACAAACAAAAAAGTCCTCGGTTGATTTTTTTTGCGACATTTTTGCGGTTGGTCCTGGTGAAAAATAATCGTTGTAGGATTTTTACCCGGGTATTTACCCGGGTTACCGATGCCTAGTTACGCCGGTGGTATCCGATAACATTCCCTTTCTTCCCCCTACCTAAGGCCTCCCTAGCCTATCATAGGCTAGAGTGGCTTATTATGGCCATACAGTTGACGCGCCCTTATACCAACTAAACTAAAAACCCTAACATTTATAACTATAATATCAATCAACTTGTATGCAGATGTTCCCGCGTATTCAACCCTTGACACATGATTTAATAAGCATGACTATAATAATCAAAGAGACCCTCTTAGAATAAGCCAATTTTACTAACGGTTGAGTATGTGCATGAATAAAGTCGTCCGAATGGCTCATTGCGGTTGGGGCTCAGGTCAAAATCGAATGACACCTAAGGGACGTGGGTTCAAATTCCGCATAAGGCAGGTTATTTTGTAATTGTCCTTCATCGTCATTTATCACCCCACAGCGTCTTGAATAGCACGATAACAATAATAGAGACATAAAAAACTAAAATCATCATCATTTTGAACAAAACATTCTCGCTGGTCATAGATTTATTCGGGTTTCAAATGTCAAACGTCATGGGTTTGATTCCCGATCTTCTTTCATTTACTTGAGCTAAATTGTACAGAATCAATAATGTTGATTGATAGATCCCTAGAAGTTTACATTACAACATGCAAGCATAATTATTGTGATGCTGATGTAGCGCGTTAGTTCGAGCGTACACGATTCTGATTCGTGATGGTGTGGGTGCCGGGTGGGTTCGATTACTGACACTGATAATCGTGATGATTATCCAAATGGAAGAGCAATAATTAATCATTGGGAATTTTTCAATCATCTAAACAATGTGCATCGGGTAATAACAAATTAAAAAAATCAAATTTCAATAATATTATTTTCGTTATTATGAAATTCAGGTTTACAGTTCGCTGTGACGGGAAAGGAAATGTTTTGACGGTCTGCACTCATTGATGTTTCCAACAAAGATTATGATCTGAAAGGACGGTCGGTAGGCTACCCTCGCCCTCGGGCTAGTGCTATTGTACCCGTAGCTGCTTTCTTTCCACCTCGGACTCCGACAGAATAGTTCCAGGATACACCGACGGCTTGTGGGCAGATAGCGCTACTGTCCAGTGAGCCAGGCTAGCGCGCTTGATTCGAATGAATATTTAGTTTTTATTTATTTTAATGACATTGAGTAAACGGAAAAATTTTAAACTTCTACACTACCAGTGTAATGTTATTATGTAACTGTGTTTAAAAAATCACGATGTTTGAAAAACAAATATTCCGGAAAATAGGAATAAACAGAATTTTACTACAAAATTTCACATTCCCGACTTAATTTCTCTTAACATATCAAAAAAGTTGTAATTTGCTCTTTACAGCCTTAAAGCTTATTAAATTCCATCGGAAGTGACATAGTTTTTTAAACGGTGAGGTTAACGGATGTGAGTTTAAAAAAACATTTACTTCGAACGTGAATTCCCGCGCGAAGCGTGCCCGCACAGCCTTAACTTAAAACTGTCACGTTCTTGAACGCAATCGAAAAATTAGTTCTCGTGAATATCTCATTTTTACGATTGATTCGATTTTTTAAAACTTTTTTCGACTTATAACACCTACTTGCTTTATCCGATTGTAATGATTTTTCACAAAACATCAATTTTATGAATTAATATTATATTTGTGTGAAATTTTAGGTTAATTGAAGAATCATTTTTAACGTGTATCTAAATTTTACGTTTTTATAAATAAAATTACATCAATAAGCTGGCGGTGACCTAACCAAAGAACATTCAAAGAAATTCGTGCGTCATATGGGCCGAATTTTTTATTGTCGTCTCACATATTATTTTTTCTTTGGTAGCTTCGCAAAAGCTTTTTCAGGCGCGTTGTTGGATGAGCGTAATTGAGCTGCCATGTAGTATGCAGATTTTCTGTTGTTCCGTGAACAAATCATTACTAAGTCGAAGATTTTTTTAATTAAATTAAATTAATTTTTTTTTTTTTTAATTAATCGTTATTTTAAAAAATGAAAAAAATTATCTTAAAATTGCGATTTTTATAAGAAATTATTTTTCGATTGCGCTCAAATTTCACACAAATATATAAATTCATTAAATTAAGGTTCTGTGAAAAAATCATATCATTCGGATAAAGCATGTAGGCGTTATAAGTCAAAGAATTGTTTTAAAAAAGAAAAAATTTAAAATTGCGGTTTTCATTAATTATTATTTTATAGAATGCGCTCAAATTTCACACAAATATACAAATTCATACAATTAAGGTTCTGTGAAAAAATCATGACAATGGGATAAAGCATGTAGGTTTTATAAGTCGAAGAAATCTTTAAAAAATCGAAAAAAATCGTAAAATTAGGATTTTCATGAGAAATAATTTTTCGATTGTGCTCAAAAACGTGGCAGTTCTAAGTTCAGAGATTTCAAAGGCCTCCAGAAAATTTCATCGCAATTGGAGTATCGGTTTAGCCGGAATCGTGTTAGAAAACACGCAAAAATACAAACCGAAAAAAAAGAAGAAAAAAAGAAAAAAACGTTCCGCATTTTTTTCTCCGGTGTAGTGAAATAGAATCTTCGCTTCGCGCACTACTCTCGCCACGCTCATCCAATTAGGGTCCCATTTATTCGATGTCCTGAGCATCGTCTTAGTTTAAGCTTATAAGGTAGGTACTTCAATGTCTGATGTTAACTAGGAAAACGCTTAAGTCCCGCCGCGCGTTGTTGGATGAGCGTAATTGGTGCATTGAGCTGCCATGTGTTATGCGGATTTTCTGTTGTTCTGTGAAAAAATCATTACTAAGTTGAAGATTTTTTTAAATTAAATTAAATTAAATAATAAATTAACTTAAATTTAAAAAAAAATTAATTAATCGTAATTTTAAAAATGAAAAAAAAACGTATAATTGCAATTTTCATAAGAAATAATTATTCGATTACACTAAAATTTGACACGAATATATTAATTCATAAAATTAAGGTTCTGGGAAAAAATCAATAAAATCGGATAAAGCATATAGGTGTTATAAGTCGAAGAAATTTTTGAAAAATCGAAAAAAAATCGTAAAATTGCATTTTTCATGAGAAATAATTTTTCGATTGCGCTCGAAATCGTGGCAGTTCTAAGTTCAGAGATTTCGAAGGCCTCCATAAAATTTCATCGCAATTGGAGTATCGGTTTAGCCGAAATCGTGCTAACGGACACACAAAAATACAAAAAATATTTTTAAAAATATTCCGGATTTTTTTCTCCAGTGTAGTGAAATGGAATCTTCGCTTCGCTCGCTACGCTCATCCAATTACACGTATTAAGTTATAAATTTTGAATGAAATCCTTCGTATATCTCAACGGGATCTTGCTTAGCTTTGTCTGAAAGATTAGGAATACACAGCAGTTTTTTTTCCTTCTTTTTTTTAGTGCTATGGCCTTGAATCTAGTTTATTTATATCAGACAGTTAACACGGTGTAATCTCGTTTTTCACTTATGAGAGATTTGTGGTGATAGATGAATGGTGATGGACAATTATAAAAAACCATGCCTTGACACTACAGTTGCATGCTTACAGTGGCTTAGGCCACTATGGCATTCTCATAAAACTGTTTTTGTTGAAAGCTATAACAGACTTTGCATCCTATCTATCGGAATTTAGTGAAAGGTGGGTTGGGCCAGTAGGGAATCGAAAGAACACGTCAATTGTATCAGCGGTAAAATTAAAACAGTTTTTTTTTAAATGTAGCTTGGGCAACTCTGGTTCTCACGGACTCATTGGTGGATTGTATAAAGGACACACACTGAACTTAAATCTAGAAAATATGTGAAAATAAATCACGTTGTTTTATGGCAGCTAAAATATGTTTTTTAGAACTAAAAATCAATAATATGGTCAGAATCAAGTAAGAAAAGTGAGTGGTAGACTAGATGAGCTTTAAAAAAAAGGATTTTATCAGGTTGCATCAGAACGTGAAAAGAACGCAATTTGGTCAAGTTTAGATTTTGTGAATATAGTATGTGTTCGCCAATGTAAACGTTCGTGTGTTTTTATACTAGGAAAACGGCAAAGTCGTCGCCCCAAAATGCCCACTTTGACGAGTGTACCTCATAGTAGCATTTTCTGGGGAAAACCAAAAATATTGCCCGGCAAGCACGGTACCTTAACCTACATTTTGATAACAAACACTTTGTGGTTTGTGACATTCGGACGTGTTTCTTTTCCTTCCGACCGATAATCACTGTGTAGTTGTTTTAATAATGTATTATTATTTTCTTCTTTTGCATGCATTTTGTGAATGCCCTGAAACGGGCCCCATTTCGACTTAAATGTCCCTACCATGTTTGGCTAATTAAATAATACGATGATCAAACTTAATAACAAAATTTACTTCGTCTCATTTTTTAAAGGTCCTGAGCGCCGAAATTGCACTTGAAAATTAATTTTTAATTCAAAAACGTTAAATAAATTATTATCAACTACATTTTGCATGATTTGTGTGCTGTTTTAACTGAGACGAGAGAGAATAGTTGAAACAAAATCTATTTATATCTCAAGTGTTGTAAGAAGATGTGCATTGTGCAATGTTTGCCGAGTGTATACAGAGGCTCTGAAAGGAGTACCACCCAATTCAAGCAATAAATTCAATACAATATTCACCTGAACAAGGTTCATGTGGAAGATAATGACATTCAAAATCCAAAATGACACACATAGGTACTTAGAACTTGACAAGATCTACAAAAGCGTATGCGTGCTAGACATTCACCAGGTCAAAGTGTTTTTAAAGGGGCAATTTTGAGTAGTTAAAATATAAATAAATGTAAATAAAAATTAAATTTTGAAATGATTTAATTTTATATAAATCAATGAACCACTACAGGGGTCGGGTTATGATAAAGGGGCAATCGAGGACATGAACTACTGTTGAGGGCAATCCCAGACTATTTTTGTGGGGGGGAGGGGGAGGGGGAATGTAAAGTCGAGTTTTCAATACTTAAACATTTAATATTTGGTGAAATGTATTAACCTTTATTCGTTTTTTACGTCACAGGGCCGCGTCCAAGGCATCCGAATTTCGAGGACTGTTTTGACTAAACGCCGCAATGACACAGTTTGGGGGGGGGGCGAGGGGGGATTTTGGAAATGGGATTTAATACATTTGATCAATATTTTCAAGCCTTTTGACGAAATTATGTTCAATACCAGTATTTCCGTCGTGATGGGCCAAGATGAGGGGTTATGAACGAAATGGGTGGGGGAGGGGGGAGTAAAGTCGACTTTTCCATACATAAACCTTAAATATTTAGTGAAATTTATGAACTTTTTTTGGTTTTGCTCTTTCAAATTATGTCACAGGGCTGCGTGCAAGGCATCCGATTTTCGAGGACTGTTTTGACTAGATGCCGCAATTACACAGTTAAGGGGGTTCGGAGAGGGGGGGGGGATTTTGGAAATGGAAATTAATACATTTGATCAATATCTTCAAGCCTTTTGCAGAAATTATGTTCAATACCAGTATTTCCGTCGTGATGGGCCATGATGAGGGGATATGAAGGTGGGGGAGGGGCAGGGGGGGGTTAAGTCGAGTTTTCAGTACATAACAAACACGACAGGGACTGCAGGACGGCTAAAAACGTTACGATTATAATTTTTCACTGGGAAATTGACGTGTTTTGACCCAGGGCTACCGTCACCCTTTTTGGGGTGCCAAAGGGGAATTTTGGATTTGAAATTTTTTCATTTTGAGTTTTCGCCGAACTGAACACGCCAGCGGGACGGGTCCAAAAACAAAGTCAGGATCTGTCAAATTTTAGACGTGTGCCAAAAATTTCTTTGAATTTCTCAAAAAAGTGGTTGGTCATTTTGGGGGATCCAAAAAACATTTCTTTTCGTCATAACTCGGGCAGTTCTTCTCCGATCCGGGCCATCCTAGGCTCTACGGAACCGGACTGACGAGGCCAATTTTATCGTTTCCCGGAAAAGCGTCCCGAAAAATTTGGCGTCCCGGAAAAACCAGGAAAAAGTACAAAAGTTGTCCGATTTGCAAAATTCTTTTTCCACAATGTTTCGGAGGTCGAAAAGAGTCCATAAGTGTTTCGGAAAATCGTAGGTCATTTTTGGGAAATCCAAAAAACATTAATTTTTTTAATAACTTTTGCAATTGTTGTCCGATCTCCGCCATGTCGGACACTACGGAACCGGACGTCAGACGCCGACATTTTGGCGTCCCGGAAAAGCGTCCAGGAAAATTGGGCGTCCCGGAAAAACCCGGAAAAATACCAAGTGGTACCAAAATCAAAAAATGTTTTTTAACAAGTGTTCAGGAGGCCAAGGCGAGTCCGAAAGCGTCGTCGAACGTCAATTTTGGGAAATCCAAAAAACATTTCTTTTCTCAACAACTCGGGCAATTGTGGGGGGGGGGGGCGATTTTGGAAATGGTAATTAATACATTTAATACATTTAATACAACCAAGGCACATTAATGTATAGGAATGATGAATGAATTTTAATAAAATTAGTTTGAGAACCTTGGTTCGAACCCCGGATCAGTAGATGCCTTCGAATACGATTCGGGACACTTTTTTACTGTTTGATTTTTCCTTTAAAATCGTAAAAAGCATAGTGCAATTTTTTTCTAAAATTCACAGATGGTTTAAGGACCTAGATCAAACCTTTACGATAATCGTGATACCAAACATGACCCATTTTGTAGCATTTGTATACTCGTTATGGACCGACCAAAATTGTCGTGCGTGTCCGTTTTGGCTTCAAAAAATCATATTTTGTTTTCTCACGATTGCCGCGCCCAAAGTAGGCTTTTCACCCGAACGCCGACGGTACAAGCGCGTTCGGAATCTTTCCGGGTACAAGCACCGTTAGAGCTTTTAGGACCGTTACAATACTTTGGCCGGGGCGATGATGAACATTTTTTAATGCGCGTAATTTTGAAAAAAGTTAAACTTGCTGTTTACATAAAAAATTCTCAAAAAATCCTGAATTTTCAAATTCACTTACGGCGTGTGAGAAGTGTCCGTGCGGAGTTATCGCTGGGGTCCAGACGGCAAAAATGTGTACCGTTTTCTTTTTTTTGATATTGTTTGGATTTTCCATTTTCCATTTTTTTGGAAATTTTTAGATGCGTGGTAGAGCCCCGAGGATTGACAATTCCGAAAGCCAATGAAATAGCGAACGGGTTAAAAACAAAATTGCCCCGATATTTTTTTCCGATTGCGCGGGAAAAAATCGCAAAGTTAGAAAATTTTGAACACTTTGCAGTGCAACATTAAAAGATTAAAATTTTGGTTTTCCTCGGTTCGATTTGGAACGACCAAGGCTCGTTAATGTAGCGCAAGTATAAAGGAATTTAAATAAAATTGGTTTGAGAACTTGGGTTCGAGCCCGGGTTAGGGCGAAGCCTTCGAGTTCGGTCCAGGACACTTTTTGACAGTTAAATTTTGCATTCAGGTCACAAAAAGCATGGTAATTTTTTTTTTGTAAAATTCACCAATGGCAAAAACCACTGTATCCGATCTTTACGGAAATTGTCATACCAAACATCACGCATTTGGTTACGTTTGAAGGGTAGACAGGGGAGGAGACAAGATTGCAATGCGTGTCCGGTTTTGCATAGAAAAATAAACATTCTTTTACTACATGCTTTTTTTGAATGTCCTAAAACGGGCCCTATTTCGACTTTTATGTCCCTACCATGTTACTCTCATTAATTTTTAACAAGATCAAACTTTCTAAAAAAATTTACTTTGACTCCTATTTCGAATGTCTTGAGCGCCAAAACGGCACTCAAACGTGGTTTGTAAAACCAAGGCCGATAAAAAAAACGTAATTTTTCTTATGCATGCAAATGAAAAACGTCATTTAACGGATATGCCTTCAACGATTCAAGTCAACTCCTCGAACACAACGAAGGAATCGAGAGGACAAAGTGGAGAGGTCGAGTGATGGGGGGGAGGGGAGTCGAGTTTAATAATATCTAAACCTTGATTATTCAGTGAAATTAATTAACTATTTTCCTTACGAATCCGAATTTCGAGGACTGTTTTGACTGGACGCCACAATGACACTGTTTGGTGTTGGGGGTTGGAAATAGAAATTAAAACATTACATTAATATTTTCAAGCCATTTCATTTTTGGGGCGATTCCAATGGCGTCAGAGGGCTGCATCAGAGATTACGCCCCTAATACTAATTAATTTAGTTTCGTTTCTTTTAAAATGGTTGGTCATTTTTGGAAAATCCAAAAAACATTGATTCTTTTATAGCTCGGGCAATTTTCGTCCGATCGGGTCCATCTCGGGCTCTATAGAACTGTATAGGTCAAGCGCAGCAGTGGTTTATTAGAGGGGTAATTTTTATAGTCAAAACCGTGATCCGGCATTCCGTCACCCTTTTTGTGGCATTTTCAAAATTTATAATTTTTATTTTTTCTTCCGATTACGTCATTCCCCGAAACACCTTCATTCAACGTGGGCAAAAACTTTTTTGAATTTCTCAAAATTAGTAGTTGGTCATTTCTGGGATAAACATTTTCTTTTTTATAATATCTTCCACAATAACAGTCCGATCAGGTACATCTCGGGCTCTACGGAACCGGACGGCCGAGGTGCATATTTTGACAACCTGGAAAAGTGTTACGGAAAAACTTTTGTCCAGAATAATGAAAAATGTGCAGTATGTCTGATCCTGTCCATCTTGGGCTTTGCGGATCTGCGCGGACGAGGCGAAGATTTAGATGTACCGTAAAATTTGTTGTCCCGGATTTTTACAAAGGGCGCAATTATTGTCCGATTGGGTCCACCTCGGACTCTACGGAACCGCGCGAAAGAGGCTAAGACTTTGACGTACCCGAAAGTTGACCAACCGCGAGGTCTCAATTACACTATTTTTTTATTTTTTTACCCCCCGTAAGTGGTGTTTTGGAAACGGAAATTAAGATATTTCATCAATATCTTCAGGCTATGTCATTTTTGGGGCGATTCCAATGGCGTTATGGGGTTGCATCAGAGGTTACGGCCCTAATACTAAATAATTTTCTTTTTAAATGGTGGTCATTTTTGGGAAATCCTAAAAACATTGTTTCTTTTAATAGCTCGGCATTTTTCGGCCGATCGGGTCCATCTTGGGCACTATAGAACCGGACGGACAAGGCAAAAACGGTTCGTACCGGAAAAGCGTCCCGAAAAATTTGTCGTCTTGAATAATTTCGAAAAATTGTTAAGAGGGTCAATTTTTTGAACACCCTGGGGATGGAGATTACAGTCCACCAGAGTCCCGAACAATTGTCCCAGGAAAACATTTCTCTCACATTTTACACAAAAGGCGTAAAAATGATCCGATTGCGAAAATCCTTTTGCACCGTACTTAGAGTCGGCGGACAGCGTCCGGTAGCGTACCGAAAGTGTTCCGGAAAAAAAATTTGTCCCAGGACTTCGGATAAACGACAAACGTTACCCGCAAACTAATGTATCGCGGCCGAACGCGGACCGATTCGCGATTTTGTCGCATCAACGAGGTTTTCCAACTACGAGGTATTCCGAGTACGGGGTTTTCCACGCCCTCCGCGTAGCGGCTTCAAGCCGCACGCTAGCGCAACTTGTCTATACTAATAGTCTTGAATTACACGATCTCGGCGCGGAAAACAATTTTTTTTTTGGATTCACGGTTGCCGCGCCCAAAGTGGGCATCGCACCCGAACGGCGAAGGTACCGGCTTGTTCGAACCTTTCCGGGTACAGGCACCGCCAAGGGTTTTGGACCCGCTCGCATACTTTGGCCTTGGCGACGATGAACAATTTGGCTCGCATGCCGTTTTGGAGAGAGCACTTATTTACCGGACGAGAAAAAAATGAAAAAAACATCATAATTTTTAATTTCGTCTTCCTACACGTGGAAATTTCCAATACGCACCCGAAACCGTCGAGGGTATGTTTTCGAAACGACCCGTTTTCTTATTTTTGGACATTGTTTGGATTTTCCGTTTCAAATTTTCTAAAAATTCTAAGTGCGCGGTAGAGCCCCGAGGTTTGTCAATTCCGAATGTCCAAAAAATGGCAAGCGGGTGAGGAGAAAAAAGAGCCGATATCTTTTGCCGATTGCGCGGAAAAAAATCCCAATGTCGAAAAAAGTTTTAAATTTTTTAACATTTTGGGGTGCAACTTTAAAAGCTTAAAATATTGGCTTTCCTCTGTTCGATTTGGAACGACCAAGGCTCTTTAATATAGCGGAAGTATGAAGGTATTAAAATAAAATTGTTTTGAGAACCTGGGTTCGAACCCGGGCTAGGTGGAAGCCTTCGAGTTCGGTCCGGGACACTTTTTGAAAGTTGAACTAGCATTCAAGGTCACGAAAAGCACGGTAAATATTTTTTGTAAAATTCACGAATGGCAGAAAGCACTCTTCCCGACCTTGACGAAAATTGTCATACCAAACATCACGCATTTGGTTACGTTTGAAGGGTAGAAGTGACACCGACAAAATTGACATGCGTGCCGTTTTTGCATAGAAAAAACAACTTTTTACAGTTGCATGCAAATATAAAACGTCATAAAACGGGTATGACTCTAGAGGTTGGGTTCACTTTGTTGGTCTATTAAATTCAGATCAGGTTCGAGGATTCCGAAAAACAACTTTTCAAACCTTCGTTTTGACATCCTAAGCGCCGAAAAAATATATTTATAAACTCATTTTATTATTCCCTGCGATGAAATTTCCAACGCGCGTGTATAGGGTACAGTTATTATAATAATCGACATATATCCACACGGCAGTTTAGTCGAGCGGTCAGAATGACGAGTTATCACGCGGTCGGCGTGGGTTCGAGACACGGTCGGGTCGATACATTTTTTCATATTGCATTGTTGTGAAATTTTAATGTTTTGTTAATCAACCTACATGCTACCGATTGTGGTACGTCATTCGTGTACATGCTTTTGTGTTCATGTGTAAATGACATTATAGTAATTTAAATTTGTTGTGAAAAGCTATGTGTTTGGCGGGAGGAGGAGTGGGAAGGCCAAGAAGGGGGGAGGGGCTAACAATGTACTACCCACTTCAAATAATCAATAAATACAAAACTCAACATATTATGCACCTTCAACAAGGTCTGCCGAAGTTATTAATATATCAAAAATAAATTACAATTCGAACCTACTTCAAAATTTACAAAATCTACAATTATTAAAGGGTGCTCGACTTTTGCCATTTAATACAAGTCAAATGTTTCTAAAATGGTCGATTTTGAGTAGTCAAAATATGAAATAGAAATTCAATTTTGCAATGTTTTTTTAAACAACTATTTATATCTCAAGCAATTTACGTCCGATCGGGCCCAATTAAATGTTTGTACTAGCGACTTTCTTTTGGGTTGGGCAGTGGGGTAAGGTGGAGGGGTGGGGGGAGGACCAAGACGAATATTTGGTTTTAAAAATACAGGGTTTTTGCCTCAATGAACACAACCAGGTTATCAAAGAACGTAAACCAGAAGGATAATTGCATTTTATAATATGCCAAAGAGGGCAATGTCCATGGGGGCGACATGAACAACTTTTTGGGACAGACTTCCTTTAGGGTTGGGCAGCAGCGCTCTTTTGGAAGGGAGGGGGTGGGGGGGGGGCAAAGTCAATTTTTTTGTTCTGGGAAATACATGTGTTTAGCCTCAACGAACACAACGAGAGAATCGAGAGGACAATGTGGTGAGGGGTGGTGGAGGGGGTTAGGGTTGGGGGGAAGTCGAGTTTTATAATATCTAAACCTTGATTATTCATTGAAATTTATTAACTTTTCACGGTACGAATCCGAATTTTGAGGACTTTTGAGTAGACGCCGCCGCAATGACACTGTTTGGGAGGCCCCCCCCCCCCCCCTTAAGACATTTTATCAATATCTTCAAGCCATTATAATTGATTTATAATATGCCAAAGAGGGCAATGTCCATGGGGGCGACATGGACAACATTTTGGGACAGACTTCCTTTAGGGTTGGCAGCAGCGGTCTTTGGAAGGGAGAGGGAGGGGGGGGGGGCAAAGTCAAATTTTTTGTTCTGGGAAATACATGTGTTTAGCCTCAACGAATACAACGAGGGAATCGAGAGGACAAAAGTGGTAAGGGTGATGGAGGGGGGGGGGGGGAAGTCGAGTTTTATAATATATAAACCTTGGAAAGGAAGGAACGGGGGTCGGTACGAATCCGAATTTTGAGGACTGTTTTGAGTGGACGCCTCAATGACACTGTTAGGGGGGGGGGGGGGATTTTGAAATAGAAATTAAGACAATTCATCAATATCTTCAAGCAATTTCATTTTTGGAGCGATTTCAATGGCGTCAGAGGGCCGCTTCAGAGGTGACGGCCCTAATACTAAATTAGTTTCGTTTCTTTTAAAATGGTTGGCCATTTTTGGAAAATCCAAAAAACATGGTTTATTTTAATAGCTCGGGTAATTTTCGTCCGATCGGGTTCAACTCGGGCGCTATTAAACCGCGAGGGCGAGGCAAAGATATAGACGTACCGGAAATACGCGTTTGGAAAAACCTTTGTCCTGATTTTTTACAAAAGGCGCAATAATTGTACGACCAAGTCCGTCTCGGGCTCTACGGAACTGGACGGACGAGGCCAATATTTTGACGTACCGGAAAAGAGTCCCGGAAAACTTTTGTCCCGGATTTTTACGAAAGGCGCTGAAAACCTCCGATCCGGGGGTGGAGGAGATCTTTTAATTAATTGAAATCGATTAACATAAAGTTGAGGTTGTCAAAACGGGTCATTATTTAAGTAGAAACAGTGACATGGGCACTCGATGACCATTTATGGGGGTATTTTTGACATTCCTGTTATCGGCCAATTAAGCATAGATTCGCTAGAAGGGTAGCCCGGTCAAGCATGAGCATGCGCCACAACCAATATCACAATCATTAACAGCAGGAAAAGGGAGGGGGGGGGGGAGGAAAGACGCAGTTTTGAGTACCTACTCACAATATCAAAGAATACAACAGGGGTTATTTTTAAAGTCAAAACAGTGATCCGAGCATTCTGGGGCATTTACAAAATTTTAAATTTATATTTTTCCTTCCGATGACGTCAGAGGGCCGCGTCAAAGGCAACGGCCCCGAAACACTTTCATTTGAACGTGGCCAAAAACCTTTTTGGAATTTCTCAAAATAGTGGTTGGTCATATTGGGGTAAAGCATTGTTTTTTTAAATATCTTTCACAATTACAGTCCGATCAGGTTCATCTCGGGCTCTACGGAACCAGGCGGACGAGGTGCATGTTTTGACGTACCGAAAAGCGTCTTGGAAAAACCTTTGTCTCGGATATTAACGAAAGGCGCAATAATTGTGCGACCGGGTTTCTTTTGGGCTCTACGGAACCGGGAATTCAAGGATCATATTTTTACGTACCGTGATTTTACGAAACGTGATCCGCAAACTACCGCATCGCGGCCGTACGCGGGCCGATTTTCGAGTTTGTTGCGGCAACGAGGTTTTCAAACTATGAGGAATTCCAGGTACGAGGTTTTCCAAGCCCTCCGCGCAGCGGCTTTCAAGCCGCGCGTAAGCGCGACTTGTTTCCACACATAATGTACGTCTAGATAAAATAAGCAAGAATTTGATGCTAACTCATTTTCGTCCAAACAGTGCCCACCCAGTGCCCTAACCTACAAGAAAATGTAAATTGAAAAATAGGCTAAAAATGTGTAGGTTTTGTTTTTGAAAAAATATTTGAAATTTGTCAGGCTGTAAAAATTGCATGCAGTGACCAAGGAGTATCCAATCTTGCACGCTTAATGTACTCCCAAATTTCGCTCGAAGATTTAGTAAACTTCGCAATCTTTAACCGTATTTCGTACTGGCTATGTTTTCCATAGTATTGTCACGGTACGTTCTTAACTCTGCTATTCTTAGCTCGCCTACATCAATTAGTAGTGGTATTTCAGGTGTAATTGCCCGCTTCCAAGAACCACGTATCTATTTTAATTGGTCGTAGGAGGGGTTTTCTTGACTCGCCTACGCCAATGGCAGCGAGCCTTTCGAATGGTTATGCGAGACCGGCAAGTTTGAATTATTGCGAAATTTAACGTTGACAGGGCACTTCCCAGACAGAATTTTGCTCGAAACGTTGCTCACTTTGTGCCTTTTTTAAATATTTTTTATTTAATAGAAGGTTGTCTTTAAAGTGCAATGGTATAACCATACAAGAAAATATTATCTTAAATGTTATGAAATAATAGGAATATTAGGTTATGTAATCCATTTTCTCATTGTGACTGACGCCTTGACTTAAAGAAGTAAGCTAGATGTAGTCACGTCAAGATTATAATTAGTAAATTTAATAAAATATTTTTTGGTATACGAACATAGACAATGGAAACACTGGTGAGATATTTGTAAAGGGATATAAATATATTTTTTTATACTCTGATTATTCAGATAACAATTGGGTTATATTTAGTTTAAATATATATATATATATGTACACACATATTTACATTTGTATTACTAACATATCAAGCTTAAAATGTTTTTGTCAATAATCACTTGTCGAGAAAGATAGGCAACTGACAACGATATAAAAGTAAACACATTACATAACTTTAATATAGTTAAAATGACATTAAAAACTGCAGCCTTTATTCTCTCATACAGTGCGCGTACATTTGAGCATACTTGGTAAAAGAGAACTGTTAAAAGATTCACCAATTTAAAAAATAACGTTTAAAAAGTTCAAGTTTCTTTTTATATTATATCCTTACCAATAAAATGTTCATGTTCCCCATAAAAGGAAGTAAAGCTCTCGTAAAAAAATCTCTTAAAATGTTAACTTAATCACTTTATGGTTCCTCAACACTAAAAAGGATCGCGCTCCTTAAAATGTTAAAGAAAAATGGAACTCGTTAATTTTAGAAAGTTCCTCACTTGAGCCTCTTTACTTCATTATCACTCCATCCTCACATCCTTGAGGATGTACTTAACTGCATCATAATAGGCGAGTCACCAACCTGTAGCCGTAATTTTAAATTTAGAAGTCTATTGTTAATATTTTAGTACTTGATACTGGGCACGTTGGGCAGTTCCCCTTGACGGTGATGATTGCCTGGCGCATCGAAGAGAGATGTGTCATATTGGAGGCCGAAATTCTGTCCGGGAAGTACCATGTCAACGTTAAATTTCGGAACAATTCAAACTTGCCGGTCAAGTCGCATAATCATTTGAAAGGCTCGCTGCCATTGGCGTAGGCGAGTCAAGAAAACCCCTCCTACTACCAATTAAAGTAGATACGTGGTTCTTGGAAGCGGGCAATTACATCTGAAATACCACTACTAATTGATGTAGGCGAGCTAAGAATAGCAGAGTTAAGACTGAGCCGTTTTTCATAGTATTGTCACAGATGCATTTCAAAACATGTTATATATTTTTTTGAATACAATCCAGAAATTCGAAATATTTCCAGACCAGGGGATTGAACCAAGGTTCACCACATTTCGGGTAAAAGGGCACCTGAGCCAACTAGACTAGAAAAACGCCAAAGTCGTTGTTAGACGAGTGATCGAGTCATTTGTAAATAATAGGGTCTTAAGTTTAGTTGGTATAAGGGCGCGTCAACTGTCATGCGCCACTCTAGCCTATGTTAGGATTGGTTGGCTTTAGGAAGGGGGAGGGTACGATCAATACATGCATCACTCACTCGTCTAATAACGACGTTGACGTTTTCCTAGTTATTTTATAGCCCTGTATTATGCCCTAGATATCGTTGTAAAGACGCAAATCACCAAAATGTCGGTGGAAAGGGTAATGATTCTCTCTCTGTTAGTTATGCCAAAGATAAATAAATAAACACAATGTACAAGGAATCTACGCAGCTAGCGATTCATTACTCCAAACTATTTACATTGTTATTATAACTAGCACGTGTACGAATTATCCAAACAAAGTAAAATCAAAGCTACTTAATTCACAGACCGTCAAAGATGAATATACAAAATAAAATAACACGTCTCTCTCCGATGTACAAGGCGCGTTGTTGGAATAGGCAATCTTAACTAGAATAAGAACAGATAACAAAAATCACTACGTTTCTGTTTGTGCATAGAGTTTCTAGTGTTGAAATGCGAAGGAAAGTCAGGGGTAGAAGCTAATTCCACATTTCCATTACCGTAATTAATAAAACGAACATTATAAGCAGTGGCGTATAGGCTAGATAGCTAGGGAAGTATGGGGTTAGGCAAATATTTGCGAATTTGCACCTTATGTAGGCCGTCGGGATACGCCGCGTCGATTGTCATTACAACCCCTTGGTATAAAAATATACACTATATACGAGTTTTACTCGTCTCTTTTAGGGGTGCAAAAATACAATAATGTTTCTTGTGTAGGTATTATAATATTTACTAATTTGTCACTTTCGATCGATCATAATATTACGGTACCAGGACACTTTGTCTAATTTTTTTAGTCTAAAGACATTTCGTCTAATTTTTAGATATCTAGGTGCCCGTTAGGGCGCCGCAGCCAAGCCGCGGTGAGCTACACACTCAAGCACCTTATACACCAAGCAGAGTTGGGGTGATTTCGAGGTGTTACCCAGCCGTCATGTAACGTGATGTGAACTTGAAAACTATCACAATCGAGGGGATTTAGGTACCTGACAACACATGCCAAATTTTATTGGGGTACGATTATTCCTTCTTGGTGAAAAAATGGCTTGAAACATGCTCAAAATCACTTTAAGGATGTTAGCTACTGCTACTGCTACTACTGCTACTGCTAACATCTAATACGTCGGCCCGCGATTCTGACCAGACGGGTGGGACTACAATGTTCATATTTTACATGGACATTAAGGTTATAGAAATATAGTCTCTTTTGAAAAAAAAAGTTGAAAAAGTTTGTTGGAAGGCTTCCAAATAAAGGTTTTAAAATAAGCCTTAAACACTTGGCATACAATCAACAAGTAACCATAGTTACTTGACACTTGTTGACGGTATAAGCAGAGTTAGGCGGGAAAGTGCGATACGTAAACAAATAGCGGACATTTAAAATTTTTCTTCTTTGTGTGGAACGAGAAAAGGTGTCATTATACTCTCATAAAACAAATCAGAAACCGTCCCTGGCCTAGGCCCAGATGTGGAAAATTATTTATAATGCAAAAGTGTAGGTCTAAAGTTCCATTTGGCTATAGGACTAGTAAAATTCATGCTTACATTACATGTTTGACAAGCCTAGCCAACCCTATGCCAGCACAACATTGTTCTGATATGAACTTGCTCATCTGTTTGTTTACATAATTGCAACAATCAAATCATTTCATACAACTTGTCTTTCGATTGGCCCGCGTTTATGAAGGCACTGCCATCTAGAATAAATATATAACTTTTTCGAGCTCTTTGCTATACGCAAATCTTTTTAAAGTGTTTGGATTTCGTGATACTCTTTCAACCATAGACATCCTATATAATTGGCTAGACCAGCAGTCGGTGGTCCACTTCCGGTACAATTAGAAGCCATCTTAAAATGACAGTTACATGTTAATCAAATGGGAGCGATTTGTGGCCAAATAGTTCTCAAGATTGCGCCAGGTTGACAGGTAAGCATACTAGCCTTTAACACCAAATGATTACTAAATTCCCTTATGCAATCACTTCGTATTGTTTCTTTTGTTTAATACCATGCTGCACAAGCTAAAACCATATCAAACAATCCAGTAAAATACTTTATTGCATTAAAAAAGCATAAATTAAAACACCAAATCGCCATCTTGAAATGGGCCGGTTGAGTCTTCAATTTGCTACGCTCGCGCCTGTGCGGAGGTATAGGAGACTGCTAATCTAGCCTTCTATAGGGGTTTAATATCAATGCTTTCAACTCACAACCCATGACGTTTTCCACGATACCGTTCAAGAATACCAATTCCTTCGAAAACGAAAACGACTTCGTTTTCAAATTGCGTTTTCAACTCATCTCCCACGAACTCAAGAATTGGGGTCCAGTCCTTATACCGTCGTTATACCATGGTTATACCACCTATACCCAGGATGTACATGAATCCGGGTCTAGATATTTTACATCCTATATTGTTACTGCTAATACCATAGAATTTAAATCAACTTTGATAAAAATATTATATTTTAGCAAATAATTTTGTAATGGAACTTGAAAAAGTAATGAGATCACACACATAACAAAAACTTGTAGAAATACAGCCAAACCTTACACACTCAAAAGGAATGAGATCCAAAAAAAAGGGCCAAGCTCATCCACCCTTCCACATAAACGTACAGTGTCCCATAACAGCATCCTCGAAAAGCTTGGCAAAATAGAATTTGCATGTTATTACGTTTAAATTAATTAGAAAAAAAGAACTTGGATAAACTATTACGTTAAATTAATAATCGCAAATTCTATTTTGCCAAGCTTTTCGAGGATGCTGTTATGGGACACTGTACGTTTATGTGGAAGGGTAGATGAGCTTGGCCCTTTTTTAGATCTCATTCCTTTTGAGTGTGTAAGGTTTGGCTGTATTTCTACAAGTTTTTGTTATGTGTGTTTCGTCTACAGACATTTTGTCTAACCTCCTTTGGTATAATCAGACATTTCGACTTAAACGTCATTTCGTCTAAGTGATTTTTGTCTAACCTCCTTTGGTCTAATCCGACATTTCGACTAAAACGTCATTTCGTCTAAGTGGTTTTTGTTACCACTTCCCTATTCACAGGACGTTCATACGGACTTTGAAATTGCAGCTATAAATGCAGTCAAGACATGCTTCCCTCAAACTTGCTGCCGTGGTTGTCTCTTTCATTATGGGCAGTCGATTTGGAGGCATGCTGTTCAAAAGTGTGCATTAAAAGTATCCTGTTCAGAAAATCGAGAAATTGGCGACTCTGTCAGGATAATATTAGGCTTACCATTTGTTCCATTGGGAGATGTTACCGACGTCTTCAACGAATTAATGAATGCATTGAATGATGATGTAATAGAACTAGGTTGCTATGTAGAAACAAACTACGTGAATGGCAGTAGTAGCTAGAGGAAGACGACGTGCTGTTGGACCAATATTTCCTCCACAAACGTGGAATGTTCACGATCTAGTTGTAAGTGGCAAACAGCGCACAAATAATGCTGTCGAGGGTTGGCATAGTAGATTCCAGAAGCTTTTACTCATCACGCATCAATTTGGAAGTTCATAGAACATCTCAAGAAAGATCAGAGGGAAACAGCAGTCATAATGACACAGCTTGCAGGTGGAAATAACACAGTAAGGCGACCAGTTAACAAGCGTTATCTAACCAACCAGCAACAAATTGAAAATATTGTACAAAATTACGAAGATTACAAGAATAACATTTTTAGCACAATAAATATTAAAATTAGTTTTTGGAGATTAGACCAAATGTTTTTAGACCTCAATACATACTAGACGAAAGAACTATAGACCAAAAAATACTAGACCGAATGTCCAGTTATACCATTTGTCGCCTTAGACGAAAAAGTTGTTTAGACCAAATGACTGATTATACCAAATGTCCGTAGACAAAGAGTCAGCGCACCAATATTACAACCTCACTAGTTTCAGAAAGGGCCTAAGTCCACTTTTGGCCAAAAATGTGTTTGGTACTTTTTTTAATCTGTGAAAATAGACACATAGCTTTTAGTGTTGAAAGGGCACTTGTCCAGATACTCTCTTCATATTTTTAAGGCTGTTATAATATTGGTTAGTTTGAGAAAGGGCCCAAGTCCAGGACATAGGCCCTTTCTCAACCTTACACATACATTCAGTGAGGTATTATTTTTTATTTGCAAGGCTGTGGACTGTGGTTTTATTTACCTCCAGAACCATGGCTGACAGGGCTAATGAAGACGAAGGTAATTAACCTTTAACACCGCAAAAAAGAAAAGTTGGAGTGCGTTCTTCTGAAGAATATCAACAACATATGATACAGAAAGCTAGAGTGAAGGGGTTGGCCTACACAAGCTACAGCGGTAAAGCAATACCCGCCCGAAAAATACAAAAAAAAAGAATGTCACTTCAGTTGAAACTTCACGGAAAGAGGTCCCAAGAAGTTTCACTACTTTGAACATTCTGCAGAAAAGTCAGGTGTTGTCACCGCTGCGCCATTCATTGGAGGATGTATCTCACATAATTTTGTTCTTCGTGTCCCTGGACAACGCAAGCCATCAATGCCCGATAAGAAAGCGTATATCAACCTGAAGGTGCCAATAATCATTAACAAAATTCAGGATCTTCACAAAGTGGCGAGTTACATTCCAGAAGAATGGAAAACCTTCTACGAAGAGATCTACAAATGGCCGACAGATGCCAACCAAGTTGAAGATGACTAAATCAAGAGTGAGTTAATGTAAAAAAATAATGAAAAATTGATAATGATTAAAATAAACAGTAAAATAATCAATGAACATGGTATTTTGTATTGGTATTTTGGTAAGTTTCAGAAAGGGCCTATGTCCATGACCTAAGATAGGTAAAAAGTACCACTTGGAAATATTTTATGTCAACCAGATTTTTGTCAAAGAACATAGTGGTTAGGGTCTTTCTGCCAACACATAAGTCTGACACTGATTTTAATTAGATAATGATTGAAACAGTTTTTATTGATTATCTCCGAACTATGTTTTATGGACTTAGGCCCTTTCTGAAACTAGCGATTCGTATGTTTTCTTTGATGTACAAAATAAAATCAATTCATTGGTGTAATATTATTATGTTGGCACTCCAGGTAATTGACAAAGATAAAACGTCTTGGAGGAATAATAAGACGTCGGAAAATGAAACTGTATTTACTTAAGGGGACCCGGCCGTCCCTATACCCCCCATGTTAAATTGTCCATCTTTGGGTACATTTTTGTATCAGGATTGGCTTAACCAAATTAGTTGCATTTTTGGGATTTATAGATAGGCCTACAACTATTATATCAAATCGCAGCGGAAAATATTTTTGTATTTGTTTATTTATTTAGAAATTTTTATTTTTATTGCTAATGGCAGTAATTTTAGTTAAAATATTGACATTATCAAGTAAAAAAGAAATTGGATCTAACTATATAAAACTAAATACCGTATATATTTGTTTTTGCTGCGATTTCATAAAACAATTGTATCTAGGGCCTATGTGCACTGAAAAAAATCATGAGATTCGGTTCATCCATTGTCTTAAAATCAGTACCGAAGTGCTTAAAAACAATATTCCAAGATATCTGAGTTTAAAGTTTGGATCCGATTTTACAGCTATGTCTACGGATTAGCACTAGACTAGGCCGACGTAGGCCTACCGGCTATAAAAATCTAACTTTGAAACCAAATTAGTTGAAAATTAGGACATTTCTGCATTAATTGTGGTATCAGTCAAATCACTGAATATTTCAACATATATTTATATATTTACTGAATATAGGCCAAAGCCCATTATAAAATATAGGCTAACATGGCATTGGTAGGCATATATTTTTTCCCAAAATTTGTTGAAATTTCATTAGGCCGTAGGCCCTATATATTAACTGTTATAACTGTTTTAGGTCTTGTGAAAAACTCAGAATCAACATGTGTTCATATATATATACCAATAAATAAGTCTATATATTTCAAAATATATGGTAGGCCTACCAGCAATAAAATTAATTTCAATGGTGTTATTGTTAACAAAAAATACATTACACAGTGTTACTTACAGGTACTGTAATAGGCATTATTGTGAAAATCACAAAAAATCTTCATTTATTTATCTTACGAAAAATAAGCCAAGGCCAATATTGTAAAAATATATGATAATTTACACACAAAAAATTAAATGGAAAATTTTGAAGAATTTGGGCTGTAAGTAATTGGCCTAGACCCTCTATGCCTATGCCTATAGGCTAGGTCATCTTTGACAAAAACACAACTCTGACACTGACAGTCAAAACAATCATGACAACAGAACCGTTTCCACAGCCCTACAGATCTTGAAATAGTTGTTCTCAACAGGTTAACCAACACAAATCTAAGCCACTAAATGTCCCTGTCAAATTAATTCAAAATAATGCTTTTAGTTCTAGCCATATGCCCTGGATCTGACCAGGTTTATGTGAGTTTGGCTCTGCAGAGGTGCCTTTAATATTTTATTGCAAGTGTAGCTATTATCCCATAATCAAGCTAAATATATCATTTTTTAAATCACGCATAAAAAAAATAAGAAATCTCAAAAACAAAAATAGTAATTTTTTGGATTTTGCGGCGGCCGGGTCCCCTTAACTAACTATAACAAATCTCTCTAAATCTTCATGGTGAATCAAAGCATCACTTCACGGGGCTTCAGAGAACCTAATGAAGTAGATACTATCTTATGTTACAATAACAATACCAGATGATTTAGGAATGTAAATCTACAAACAAGTTGTTTACTTTGAGTGTATCACATTCTCTATCCCACTGTTAAAGGTTTAATTAATTATAATGAAGTCTTATACAATAATAAAGCCTACAGTGTTCACATAATTAGGCCTACGTTACTAATTAGTTATCCCTATTGTAATATGTCCACATAGTTACAAAGACGCTTTCAACGCGTTCTATTGTCGAAATGGAAACCAGCTGCCTGACGCTGAGCTTGGCCCAACTCAAATGCGCGCAATCAGGTGTTGATGATTTCTGCTGAACGATTAGTAATATCATTACCAAATTTTGAATGGATGTTAATAAAGCACTTTTATATTGATATCCGTAATTGGTTGCACAAAATAAGCCTTAGAGAGCAATTCGAGAAAACAAGGAACACTAGCGCACCCAAGTGGTCGAACCGCAAACTATTATTTCGGGGGTACTGATCGTGGAACATAACGCAAGAGGTAGGGGTTTCTCACATATATCCCGACTAACACAAAGAAATAATGTTCGGTGCCACAGTGCTCATTAAAGAAACTTATAATATATACTTCATTTATTTCCGAATGATACAAAATAAGGAATGAGTGGAAAAGGGTGCTTTTAAATTTTGCGAAACCAATCACTATACACACACATGTGTGTCTGCAGTCTGCACTTTCGGGGTCTCGAACAGCATTGTTCTGCTGAGTAATATGCTTATACTACCGGGCGAGTTATTTCTCTGGCAATTTTATATTATGGCACTAACGTTTAAGGTGGGGTAACATTAAAACGTTTACAATTTTTGTGAAAAAATAAATTTTTTGATTGCCCTACTTGGTGTGTCTAGCCGGGTTTCCTGAGTCATGACACTGTCAAAAAAGGGAAATATCCTACATAAAATTCAAATACACCAATATAAAATTATGACAATTTTAAATATTTTGCCTAGTAGCCCTACTCGAGACATCTATTTATAATCTAGGCCTACACTTGTGATAATAATTGGCCGGGGATGGACACTTTAATGGGCCTCACGCCGGCTACAAATGTTAGTATTTAAATGTGAATTTAAATGGCTTTGCGCGGAGCTTTACAGCTGTGATTTTTTATTACTGAGTGTAAAATCAATCGTAAGGTCAGCCTTACGAATAATAATTATGCACTATTCGTCGTTCGGTCATCGACGATACCAAACCTAACATATAGGCTTTGTTCTAAATATCACTGTGCATTGTGGCAAAGTGGTAGCGCGTTTGAGTGTTATGCGAAAGGTCGTCAGTTCAAATCTCTGTTCGGTCGTTTTTTATGTTCTATTTAAAGACATATGATATGTTTTTCAGCAAATAATTTCATTACATTCGGCCTCGTCGCGGACGCAATTCTACGTCAGAGATAATAAAAGTGTGGAAAGTGTTATGTGAAGTGAATCGCACTTCATGAACATAACACAAATGGTGTTTTAATTATTACGATGTGAAATAGTTTGTCAATGCATTTTTCGAAAGTTCAACTGACCGTAGGCCCTATACGCATTCATAGAGGTGTGTATGTTTTTCCCCTAAATTCGTTTTGGAAATTGTTAAAAGTGGTGTTATGTTTTTGATTGAATTTTCGCAATTCTCGCATTGCAATACAGTGATATAATCAATCGTTTTACTTCAAAATAAAATCCATAGTAAATTGCAATAATACCTGCATAAGTCACCCCAGTTTTTATCTCGCATATACCACCTACTCCTGCAGAAGTTAAAAATAGTGGAAACACAATACTAGCACTATTTAATCAGAAGATTTTTTTTTTAATTGCAAGTAGGCCTATTGTTTTCGTTTTAGCTTGTTTTTATCGGCAAGTTTTTAATGAAAAGTGACTAAGAAGTAAGAATAGAATTAACTATGTTACTTTTAAATCAAATCGGAAAATATGGTTTTATTAACCCATTTGGCCGTGTTATTTTGGTTTTATTAATAACCAAAACACACACCTCTACGCATTCATACAGCTGACCAACAGCCTGTCACATCACTGTAGGCCACACATTCATAGTTTTGCCATCATTGCCTGTGCAACCACAAAGATGATGTGGTTTGCAAACTACTTCTCCCTCAATAAAATGTCCGCGATCCTTCTCCAATCCATAATGGCTCAAATACTAACGAAGTGTATTTACTTCCATTTTAAGCGTAAAACCACTTTTAATATGCGTTCAAACACAATGTTTTCAACGTTATTACATGTATTGCGCCTATGCTGTCGGCTAGACTCTAGGAGGATTCAATGTACTACCTCTGGAGGGGCCCTTAGTGCATCGCCGCTGACGCACGATAGGACGGCCGGGATTTCCCCTCGCGCGCCTGCCTTCCCGCAGACGCAGAGAGCAGGCAACGAGACTGAGCCGGCGTATTCAGTAGCTCGCAATACGTATGTTTACAAGTGCAAACAATGGTTTACAGTTGTGTTACAGTAACAAACACGCTGAATTTCCTTGCACTGAATCACTGAACACTGAATCCTCCTAGGCTAGTAGACTACCCCCGAACGAGCGGCCATATTGACGAACGCGCGCGCTATCTACATTCTCTTGTTTCCTCGAATTGCGAGACATAAGCCCAAAACGTGAAAAAATGGGAAATCCAAAACATGGATTACAATTCTGGAAATTCCCACCAAACCGTTTATCTTACAATAAAACCAAATTAAGCTGCGCGTTCACATTGATTTAAACGTTATCCATTATGCAAATTTGAGTTAAAAAAATGTGTACACTTGGAATAAATTCCCGAAGTGGACCAAAATTTAGTAAATTTTGGTGATTTCACTAAATTTTAATTCAAAATCAAGGAATTAATTTAGGAATACGCATAATGGATAACATAGATTTATTCTTTATAAACGTTAGTGTGAAATTAGATAATGGTGTTATAAACCGTTTACCCGAAGAAAAAAAACAGAAAGCTGAGCGCTTAAAGGGGTATTTAACCGCTAGACTAAAAAAAATATTTCATTCAGGCTAACTAGTTATGAATTTAGCAATTAACAGAAAAATTATTGGGGTCACCATGACCTCCCAAAAAATTGTCAAACATGATATTTTTAGAGCTAGGTCCCATCGGCAAAAATCTCCCATAAGAAATAACATGGGGACGATCTTTATGCCCCGTGACCTTGGAGGATTTTGATCAAAAAAAATATTGGCCATTATTGACGTACTCTACAGCCTTTTCAGTAAATTCTCTATATTTTGTTTTGTAATTTGGGCTAGTAGTTCGGTCAAAATATGCTGATTACCAACTACCAAGATGGGGTGTGATTTTGGAATGCAAATTTTTGCGTGTTTGAAGGTATATTTGGGCACAGTTTCAAGACACGATGTTATAAAGGGGCATTTTAGATTGGTACTATGCTCTAGTATCTATGTGCAAAAAAAAGCAGGTTAAAGCCGATTTAAGAAATTTCCCAAAACACCAATTTTCGCCAATTTCTGGATCAAAAAAGTTAAAAAAAATTCGTGTTAAATCACAGTTACAAGATATAATTTTTTAAACGGTCATTTAAGTGTAGTATTGTGCTATAGATCACGTGTTAAAAAATAATTTTTGGGTTTTTTAGCCCCTTTAAACTCGCCTCCGTTCTAGCCTCAGCATACCCTCGTAAGTTTATTCAAAGAAGTTTGTGTTAAACGGCGGGAAGAAATTGAAACGATGAGTTTAAATGAAGTCAATTTGTGATGTGGAAAGTGAGAGAGATCTTCGATTTGACAGTTTCAAAATATGTATTTTTTATAATATTTAACTACATTTTGAAAATTTTGCAAAATCAAATAAACATACATCTTTAATACCCGTTTCATATCTTGTTTTATTTATTTATTTATTTATTTATTTATTTATTTATTTATTTATTTATTTATTTATTTATTTATTTATTTATTTTTTTTTTTTTTTTATGTATTTATTTATTTATTTATTTATTTATTTATTTATATATTTATTCATTCATTCATTTAATTTTTTTTTCATTTATTTAAGGTCTATCCTATTCAGTTAAAAAACTGATTTACAAAGGAAGACAACTAAATAAGTCTACTTACATAACAGTTAAGTAAATATTCACTGGCCAATAAGTTTTTTTTTATCCCTAAGGATTTTCTTCTAATTCCGCATAACACGTTTTAAGCAATAGATCACGTTAGTCACTACTAACTTAAACTATCTCATTTAGTGCGAGAGATACGTGGATCCAACTAATCACAATGATCGACATGCATTACAAATATTAACTAATTATTAATTGTTAAACGAATGTTTTTTTTTAATAATGGCCGAATCCATCAGAATTAAATGAGTTTAGTCGTCTATTTTAGAAACAGGTATTAACAATTCCCGAAAGAAGTCCTGGAAGAGTGAGGCACTGCTGCTCGAGCTCCCAAAACACAAATTTTACATCCAAATAACTGTCCTGGATTTTGTACTTGGTTGTAAGGTCCGGTTATAGGCTAACAGGGTATATAAACGTTCTGCTTTTATCCTTTTAGCTGATTCCAACAAATGAAAAAATTCACCAATCGTTTTTAACTCGTATCACATGATTTTTTTTATTTTTTATACTTTTATGACACTTGATATTAAACGTCAGCGATGCTATAACCAAGTTAATGAATATATAAATAAATGAGCTATTTCTGATGGTGACCGACATTAAAAAGGCGAACGTTTCACTTTCTGTACTTTATTTTGGTCCGCTCAACTCCAAATGAGGTCCGTCCCCGGGTCTCCTAATTGCCTATCAATGACACTTTACTTTTGTAACTCTTCTGAGAGTAACTGCATGTTGCCTGTTCTTAATTGCCGAGTTTACTCCGTACTCCTCTCGTAGATTCGAAGCTGTTCAACCAAAGCCTTGATTCAAACCCACTCTGCAGATTTAGATTTTTATTCATTTCGGCTGAAGTACAGCTAAAAAGTTACTAAAAGAAAAGATCACAATAATGTCGCAATGGAAGTGGTGGCAAGGTGCGATTAATTCTGAGTGACAACAATTACTTGTTCAACAATGTGTAATAAACCTTGAAACCAAAATATAGTATATAATTATTTATTCAAGTTAAAAGTAGAGCACTTAAGTGTTTATTTAATTTTTAGAGATATGACTAAATTTGTAAGCCGTAATTATTCTTTTATTTATAGTCGGCCATATATAATGTTTAGATATATTTTCAGATCAATTTGTTAAACTTTTTTTCTTTCTGAAAGTCTAGAGAAAAAGTTTTTCGTAACAAAGATCATTATTTTTCTTCTTTGTATGTAACGCTATTAAATATCAACGCCCGAAGAGTTTCAAATCTACATTAAACTTTGAGGGAGTTGGTGTAAATATAAAATTCTCATAACATCCATCTAATCATAAAGCTCCTTTGAAAGTTTCTCTTAATTAATAAGTATCTTGAAGTAGTATACTGTCAAGTAAAAAAATTGACTATATTAAGCATATTTAAATAGTCTTTTTTGAATTTCAACACAGCTCTAATGGGCTTAATACGCAAAGAAAAAATAATTTAGTATTTTCAAATGTTCGTAGTTTCCGTATAGTTATAAATTGAAATGCTGTATTTTTCTTGCCGATAATTAGTGATCAAAGACTTTTGTTATCCATAACATTGTTTAAATATGACTGTGGAATACATAAAAGTTGGAGTAACGGAACGTAATTCGGATTGTAAATAATGCCTTATATAACAATTAGTTGAGTTTAAATTAATATTCTCTCTGGCATGAATATACTAAAAATTATAACTTGTAATGTGTGTGTATTGTGTGTGTGTGTATATATATATATATTCCGTGAATAGTAGCCTAACTTGATGGATGTGGAATTGAGTCCGTCTCCTCTTTCTCTTCCTATATTATTATGTTGCGATGTTTGGCCTAACAGAATTCATCTTTTGGCAAACCTCGGTAGATAATGGACGGTGTCTCATCAAAACGTGTGGGAGGATGGGAAAGTGGTTAGTCCAGTCCACCTCCATAATGTACGCGGGAGAGAAGCCAAGCTGTCATTATTGGATGAGTTTACTGCGAGCGAGCGCTGCGAACGTTGCCAAAACTTAAAACCTTCTTCACACTTAAACATGTCTGTTGGAGATTTTGTTTGATTTCTTTATTTCATTTTTTAAGGAAGCTAAAGGACATATACAACGTATTAATATATGTGAAAAAATTTGTTTTGAAGTAAAACTGCGTGGGATTTCATAATAAAATAATATTTTTACGATTTGTGTTTTAAATTATATATTTTATAATATATAATTTAATAATTTTTACGATTTTTGTTTTATATTATGTATTAAATAATATTATTTTTTTTATAAAATCCCACGAAGTTTTACCTCAATACATATTTTTTTCATATAATGTACTGCAAAAGCCACTGACAGCTTACTTACCACCATGCAGATGCAGTTCATTAAACATCACTGTCTAAACCACTGGCAAAATATTATGTACGAATTAAATGCTTTTTTCACATCTTGACGCAGTTCATAATACTCGATTGAATTTTAAACATAATAATCATTTAATTTTGTCACATTTTCTCATTATTGAGCGTTCTAGAAAAATAAGTAGTCCTGTGACATCTCGTTCCAGTCTCCTCGTCGCAATTCCCTTGTTCGGCTGCCTTCAACTTCCAATATGATTATTCTAAACAGTAATTATATCTGCATTACTATCTTTCTATTTTTGTACTATCTAAGTTCAGATAAAACTTCAGGTCTGGATTGCCAGGGGTGGTATCAAACCGAGGACATTTCGGAGAAGAGTCCTCATTGTATGTCGCTAATGTTGCATGTTACTTGATGTCCTCAAAGATCAGAAATAACATTTAGCCTAAACAAGCATTGATAATGGAGTTTTCAAAATAAGGAGCGAAGTAAACTGTTATTTTCCATTTCAATATGTGGGCTTCGTTAATAATGGATGTTCCGGGCACAGGGATATGCAGACTATGTGAGGCTAGCCTAGGATACCTATCGCACAAGATCACCAAAAACACTTCCGTCCCGTCATTGCTGAAGGGGGATGTCGACAAGCGACACATGTTAATCAAATGTGACCGCCTTGAACGAGGCACCTAAATTCTTAGGTTGTTCCGAATTAGCCTTGTTGATTCTGGTGCTGTTCGCGGACGGTATCGTGCCCAGCTTGATTGATCGGTGTTCCCTACTTAAATATACCCGTTCTTTGTTGGTCATTTCTCGCTCGTCGATGGTGCCGATGGCGCCTTCAGGGTTGGCTTGGTCTGCTTTAAATTTTATGTCCCCCACTGAAAATAATTAATGTGACTGAGTGGGTAAATACGAATTTATTTATTTAAGGGTCGTGTTCGGTTTTTATCGTAAGACGTGATACACGCACAGACGAGCGGAAATAATTTTAATATTTTTAATGGAATTTCTCCTCTCATTTTTAGACTCGACAGTGTCGGTGCGAGTAATATGGTAACACTCAACGCAGTAGCCTAATCTATAGATAATAATACATGATCACATTGCACCTTATCTCTGTTTTCAAATCCCTTGCACAAAAACCACGCTGAAATTGCGTATTAACGCCACTGTTGTTTGCTTGGCGTTATCACTTGTTGGTAGAGTGATAAAGTTAAATGTGTCATTGATTTGGAAGTGATTAACACTTCAATACACCACACGGCTTTGTGTACAAGGTTTAAACATAGCTCAAAGCAGGTCGTTAAGTAGCCATGGTTAAACTGGCGTTGATGCTACAAGGTTAATTGCCAAAGATTATTTATTGAATTTAATTTATTGATTTTGATAAACCAGCGGTTTAGCCGCGGTCGTTTAACCGGTCTGTCCTGAGACACACGTATACCGCTGGCTAGAGCAGACGGAGGGTTCGACAGCTAGTGTAACGGCTTCGTTCTCCTTGACGTCTGCTCGGCAGTCCGGGTTAGTGGAGGAACCTATATGACTGTTAAGGTTACACCGTCCTTTCGAATGGGACGTTAAGCCGTTTGTCCCCTTGGTACTTTTCGAAAGGAGTAGGCTACGTGCCGGGAACGCGTTTCTCCTCGTCCCTTCTTCATCATCATGCATCGTTGTTAATTATCAGTTGTCATACTGGTAGCTGTAAAATGGCATAATATGATGTATGTGGCCAATTCATAAATAGTATAACGAAACGAAAACGAAAAATACGTTTTTTCCCCAGAATAACTAGTTATGAATTAAGAAAGTGACAGAAAAATTATTGGTTCCGCCATGACCCGAAGAACAATTTTCAAACTTTGTAATTTTCGAGCTAGGTCACATCAGCAAAATCTCCCATAAGTAGTAATAACATGGGACGATTTTTTTCACGTGATCTTGAAGGATTTTGATAAAAATGATATTGATCATTATTGACGTACTTGACAGCCTTCTGTTAATCTGATTTATTTTGTTTTGTAATTTGGGAAAGTAATTTGGTCATGTATGCTCATTACTCAGAAGGAATGCATATTTTTTCGCGTTTGAGTGTGTATCTGTGCACAGTTTCAAGACACGGTGTTATAAAGGGACTTGTTAGATTGGTACGATGCTCTTGTATCTGTGCACAGTTTCAAGACACGGTGTTATAAAGGGACTTGTTAGATTGGTACGATGCTCTTGTATCTGTGCACAGTTTCAAGGTGTTATAAAGGGTATTTTTGGGGTACGATCTTGTTTTTGTGCACAGTTTCAAAAATGTTATAAGATTGTTAGATTTGGGAATTTCTGTGATCTTAGCCTTTAAGGATGTTAAAGGTTTTTAATTGGTACGTGCCGTTTCCAGTTTCAAACGGTGTTAATAGGGTTTTTTGGTTTGTCCTCTTGCACAGTTCAAAGATGTTAAGGAAGCTTTTATTGGCTTTGTACGGTTTTAAGGACGTTTAAACAGTCTTTTATGGACTTTTAAGTGTAAGTTTACTGTCCAGTTTAAGGCAGTTTTTAAGGGTTGTTGAATGGGTTTGGTTTTTAAACGCCGTTTAAATGTTTTGATAGTGGTTTTTTGCAAGATTAAGGGTTTTTAAAGAATTTTAGATTTTATTTTTATTTTTTCCCCCCGTGTTATAAAGGGATTTTAAGATCGGTATATTTTTTGAAATTTAGACCTTTTAAAGGATTTTAATGGACGATTTTTATTGATTTAAGGGGTTTAAGGGACTTGTTAATTGTACGATGCTTTTATTTTTTTAAAGGTTTTAAAGCTTTTAAATGGAAATTTATTTATTTAAGACTTTTTAAGGATTTCAAGTGTTGTTACTTTGATTGTAGACTTTCATGTCCGTTAAAAGGGTTATAAGGCTTTTAGTTGGTATCTGTTTTTCTGTGTTACCGTTTAAAGGTGACTCTTGATTGTTACGGTTTAAAATTTTTTTTTTAACGGTTTTAAAGGTACTTAATTTTGGTCTTAAAGGCACGTATCTACGATTTTAAAATTTTTAAAGGTAACGGTGTTATAAGGTTTTTTTGGACGAGTCTTGTACTGAATTTAAAAGGTTTAATGGGTTGCTTGCATGTTTTTGTTCACAGTTTAAAAGGTGTTTAAGTGTTAAGTTGTACTTTGGAATTTCAAGCACGGTTTAAAAGTTTTAGATTGTACTTTTTTAGTGCCTTTCAAGCACGGTGTTATAAAACTTTTAGATTGGGTGCTTTGTACTGTGCAAGTTTGACACGGTGTTAAAGGGATTTTTAGATGGTACGTGTTTTAGGGTCAAGGGAAAAGATTTTAAGTTTGAGGCTGTTTGTAAGGACATTAAGCACGGTGTATAAAGGATTTGTTAAGTTCGACTCTTGTTTGCACGTTTAAGACCGGGGTTTTTAAAGGGACTTGTTAGATTGGAGACTGCTTTATCTGTGCCAAATTTCAGACACGGTGTTATAAGGGACTTGTTGATTGGTACGATGCTCTTGTATCTGGCACAGTTTAGAAAGGGGGTATAAAGGGACTTGTTATTGGTGATGCTCTTGTATTTAAGTTTCAACGTTTATAAAGGGCTTTTTAATTGGTGCCCCTTTTTATATGTTCAAGAACCGTGTTAAAAGGGACTTTTTAGATTGGTACGGCTTGATTCCGTTTAGACACGTTTAAAGGACTGTTTTAGTGCTCTTGTTTGTGCGCTACAGGTTTAGCAGTTTAAAGGGTTTTTAAATGTTTGTCATTTAAACGTTGATTTATTGGGTTTTAAGGGTTTTCTTAGGTTGGCAATTTAGACAAGTTTAAAGGACTTTTTAGAAGGGGTAATGCTCTTTATTGTGCTTTCAAGAACGGTTAAAGGACTTTTAGATTGGTACGATGTTGTTTGCAGTTTTAAGACACGATGTTTGGGATTAGTTTAGTGTTCTGGACTGTTGAGAGTGTCAAGACTTGTTAAGGGTTTTTGATTGGGGTTTTGGGTTTGTGAAGGTTCAAGACCTTGTTATAAAGGGTTTTTGTTAGAAGTTGTTTAGTCTGTTATTAAGGCTTGTTTAGAAGGTTTAAAGGGATTCTTTTGTTGACGTGTTAAGGCACGTTTAATGTTAAGGGATGTTAGATTGGACGTTTCTGTTTATGGCTACAGTTTAGACAGGGGTATATAAAGAATTTAGATCGTTTTTATCTGTCAATTAGACATTTTAAAGGTTTTGATTACGATGCTTTGATCTGTTAATTTAGGCACGTTTTCAAGGCACTTTAGAGAAGCGTTACTTACATTTAAGAAGGTGTTTTGAGATTTGAGTTTAAGCAGGGTTTTAGAGTTAAGGTTGTATGTGCTTTGTACGTGTCATTTTTAAGCAACGTTTTTATAAAGGGACTTTTTAGATTGGGCCCTTGTAGGCCGTTTCAAAACGGTTATAAAGGGACTTTTGATTGGACGATGTCTTTTTTGGAAATTTTAGAAACCCGGGGTTTAAAGGGCTTTTAGATTTAATCTCTTGTATCTTGCAAGTTTAAAAAACGGTGTTAAAGGACTTTTAGATGTTTAAAATTTTTCGTGACATTAAAAAGGGTTTTAAAAGGACTTTTATTGGTAGATTTTTTCCGACTTTAACACTGTTATAAGAATTTAAATGGACGATCTTGATCTTGACTTTCAAAAGGGGTATAAAGGACTTGTTAGATTGAGTTTTTAGCCAGTTTCAAGACCTTAAAAATTGATGGTTTGATGGTCTTTATTTTCACAGTTTGACAGGAATTTAAAAGTAATTTTAGATTGGTCGATCTCTTTTCTTAATTTCAAGGGGTAAAAGACTTTTAAGGTTTTAAGCTTTTTTCATCATTTAAACCGGGTTTTAAAGATGTTAGATTTAATGTTTTTTCGGAAAATTTATAAAATTTTCCAAATTGGTAACCTGTCTATTTCCCCGTTTCAAACGGTTATACAGGCAAGTTAATTGTAATCTTTATTTTGCATTTAAAGTTATAAAAGTTTTTAAATGATCTGCTTAAATTTCCGATTTAACGACAGTTCTGAAAACATTTTAGATTAATTGTCTAGCTTTTGCCAGTTTAGACACGGTGTATAAAGGACTTTTTAATTCGTACATGTCTTGATTGTGCACCTTAAAAGGTGCCATGAATTTGATTGCTCTTTGTATCCTTACAGTTTCAACCGGGGAAACGGGTTAACTTCGTAGCTCTTGTACTTGCCCTTAAATTTTAAAGCTTTTAATTGGACGAATGTTTAATATTGTGCCCGTTCAAAATGTTTATAAAGTATTTTTTGGCCTGATTTTATTTTGGTTAATTGCTTAAGTATTTAGATGTTTTTTCCCAATTTTCAAACCTTTAAAGGACTTGGGAATTCCCGGGGGAAAAACCCAAAAAAAAATTTAAACCATTAAATAATTTTCAAAACCCCCCAATTTCGTTTTTCAGGAAAAATAAATTTAAAAAATCCAAAACAAAGTTAATTTTTTAAATCTTTAATGTAGAATTCAAATTTTTTTTTAAAATATTTTAACCTCCGTCACTCGCGTGGGGTTCTACAAACCCCAGGTCTACATTCGACTCTTGTTTCTCTGCATCAGACTGTTTTACCGACTCAAGATTCTCAGTACCTTCAAGTCACTCTATCTGTTAGCAAAATTTGTAACCCTCTAATCATTAGGGCTTTTAGTGTCGTTATATCATTGAGTATATAACCATCCTTAGCTAGAGACGTGACGACCATGTTAAATATTGTACCAACAATTTCTGTCTCACTCATCGAGTTCAACTCTGCACTGCTACGAGCGCTACGAGCGCCACAAGAGTTTCGCTAGCTCGTGGCCGCACATGAAGTTAGTAAGTGCACCCATAGAGGTCGCCCCACAATTTCAACGACGCATCCCCCACTCGACGGTCCAGATCGTAACTACGTAGATGCGCCCGGCCGGAAGTGTGTCAACTCCACGAACTAACTCGAAAACAATATACATTTGGGCAAATAAATTTCGTTGGTCCATTGTAGAATGATTGTAGATATTACAAAGCAGACTTGCGAAATGGTTATCACTGGAAATCTTTACAATACTATAGACGCAATAGTATTTAATACAGTAATTTTTATGATTGTTAAATTTGAAGTCTTCATTACGCTCATTCCATTCATATGTTTTGTTTATTATTATAATTATTATTTATTCCTTTTTGACAACGGGACGGGTTGTCCCACAAGTGCAATACAATATAGTGTTAGAATATGAATCTTAATAAACATGTTTTTTCGGGCGCGGAAGTGGTTTACTTTAGCAACAAATAAAATACATACATGCCTAAAACCAAATTGTATTTTTACGATCTCACTTCTAAATGGGATAGACGATAAATAAATAAATTTTAAATATCTTCAACAAATACGCCGATATTATAGTTAATTCCATAACGCAGAAAAAAATAGTATGCAAGCTTGGCTGCACCAATGGCAGCACAGTGCAGGCAAAGATTTGTCCTCGTTTGTAATCAGTTTTTTAAAGGAATGGATAGAAGTTAAATAAATAAAAAATAAATTTAAGTCGTGCCTGTGTGTAAATTTATCTGGAAGCTGCTCCACATACCATGATAATAAATATAGTAATTCCAAGAACCATAGACATCGTTGCTCGTCGTTGTAACTTGTAGCAAATGCATTACTTTGCTTTAAAATATTTTTAGGATTCCTCTAATGCAATGTTACCTGTTCATCAAACTATCATTAACTAGATTGTTTATAATATGCTTACGAAACGAACAAACACGCAACAAACAAATAACTGGATAATTTAGCTATTGTATTACCTTTGAGTATGGAACCTTAGCTAGAGACGTCACGCCCATGTTAAATATTGTACCAACAATTTCTGTCTCGCTCATCGAGTTCAACTCTGCACTGCTACGAGCGCTACGAGCGCCACAAGAGTTTCGCGAGCTCGTGGCCACGCATGAAGTTAGTAAGTGCACCCATAGAGGTCGCCCCACAATTTCAATAGTGTCGACTTAGGCCTAGATGGATTACACTTGGAGTCGATAAAGGTAGTTGGCGCGTCACC